>WFAB01002134.1:0-56734 GCA_018977245.1 Lethenteron camtschaticum
GTATAAAAGACACCTGGGAGCCAGAAATCTTTCTGATTGAGAGGGGGTCAAATACTTATTTCCCTCATTAAATGCAAATCAAATTATAACATTTTTGACATGCCTTTTTCTGGATTTTGTTGTTATTCTGTCTCTCACTGTTCAAATAAACCTACCATTAAAATTATAGACTGATCATTTCTTTGTCAGTGGGCAAACGTACAAAATCAGCAGGGGATCAAATATTTTTTCCCTCACTGTAAGGGTTTAGGTTAAGGGTTCAGTGGGTTAGAGGTTTGGGGTAGGTAACGAGCTGACATTAGGAGCACTCCTTTAAGTGTGCTCCTAATCTCAGCTTGTTACCTGTATAAAAGACACCTGTTCACAGAAGCAATCAATCAGATTCCAAACTCTCCACCAAGGCCAAGATTAAACAGCTCTCCAAGGATGTCAGGGACAAGATTGTAGATCTACACAAGGCTTGAATGGGCTACAAGACCATCGCCAAGCAGCTTGGCGATAAGGTGACAACAGTTGGTGCGATTATTCACAAATGGAAGAAACACAAAATAACTGTCAATCTCCCTCGGCCTGGGGCTCCATGCAAGATTCACCTCGTGGAGTTGCAATGATCATGAGAACGGTGACGAATCAGCCCAGAACTACACAGGAGGATCTTGTCAATGATCTCAAGGCAGCTGGGACCATAGTCATCAAGAAAACAGTTGGTAACACACTATGCCGTGAAGGACTGAAATCCTGCAGCGCCCGCAAGGTCCCCTGCTCAAGAAAGCACATATACATGCCCGTCTGAAGTTTGCCAATGAACATCTGAATGATTCAGAGGACAACTGGGTGAAAGTGTTGTGGTCAGATGAGACCAAAATGGAGCTCTTTGGCATCAACTCAATGCACCGTGTTTGGAGGAGGAGGAATGCTGCCTATGACCCCAAGAACACCATCCCACCGTCAAACATGGAGGTGGAAACATTATTCTTTGGGAGCGTTTTTCTGCTAAGGGGACAGGACAACTTCACCGCATCAAAGGGACGATAGACGGGCCATGTACCATCAAATCTTGGGTGAGAACCTCCTTCCCTCAGCCAGGGAATTGAAAATGGGTCGTGGATGGGTATTCCAGCATGACAATGACCCAAAACACACGGCCAAGGCAACAAAGGAGTGGCTCAAGAAGAAGCACATTAAGGTCCTGGACTGGCCTAGCCAGTCTCCAGACCTTAATCCATAGACAATCTGTGGAGGGAGCTGAAGGTTTGAGTTGCCAAACGTCAGCCTCGAAACCTTAATGACTTGTAGAATTTTTCGATTTAAAGCTTTCGTGACTGAAGGGATTCATCTTCTTGGTTCTTTCGGTAAAGTCACGTAGAAGGGAAGTAATAAATAATAAAATAAAACATAATAAAACAATTCTCACGACGTTTCCGCCACAACGCAAGCAGCCGTCCTCAGGTGAAAACCAGGTCTGTCGAGGCGATAGCGTCTGAATGAAACAGCACACGTGCTTGGAGCATATATATAAGCTGGGTTGGAAGGGGGAAAAGGGCACCTTGACAAAATAATATGCATATCAAGAGGAATTTAGCATATTTATGGAAATGCAGGTATGTGATTAGTACTACTTATGACCGTGCATTATGCAGGATTAGCAGCATCAAAGGGAAGGGATATGGGAAATGCAGTATGTGATTAGTACTAGTTATGCCCGTGCATTATGCAGGATTAGCAGCATCAAAGGAGGGATATGGGAAATGCAGGTATGTGAATAGTACTACTTATGTCCGTGCATTATGCAGGATTAGCAGCATCAACTGGTATGTCTAGGTGTGACTGCAAAGTTTAGTCCTTTAGCTAAAACTGATTTCAGACCTTCGAAATAGAACTGTTACTGCGATTAATTACGACTTTGTTAACGTCTAGCTTTTCAATGTGTGGGTCCGATCTCTTGTTTGAGGCGGTTGAATTTGGAAATCAAGTTGTCCTTACATTTGGTCGACATAGCGGCAGCTGAAGAGGTAGTCATTTTGTCTACATGTTCCCAATCTTTAACAATAAACCCATAAATCCTCTAAACACCTAATTCTCTAAACGAGAACCCTTTAAACCCATATCCTTCTAAACTGTAACCCTCTAAAACCCAACCCTCAAACCCCTTTACCCTTAAAACCATAACGGTCTAAACCCATCACCCTCTAAAAGCCTAACCATAAACCCCAAACCTCTAACCCACTGAACCCTTAACCTAAACCCTTACAGTGAGGAAAAAATATTTGATCCCTGCTGATTTTGTACGTTTGCCCACTGACAAAGAAATGATCAGTCTATAATTTTAATAGGTTTATTTGAACAGTGAGAGACAGAATAACAACAAAATCCAGAAAAAGGCATGTCAAAAATGTTATATTTGATTTGCATTTAATGAGGGAAATAAGTATTTGACCCCTCTCAATCAGAAAGATTTCTGGCTCCCAGGTGTCTTTTATACAGGTAACGAGCTGACATTAGGAGCACTCCCTTTAAGTGTGCTCCTAATCTCAGCTTGTTACCTGTATAAAAGACACCTGTTCACAGAAGCAATCAATCAGATTCCAAACTCTCCACCAAGGCCAAGATTAAACAGCTCTCCAAGGATGTCAGGGACAAGATTGTAGATCTACACAAGGCNTGAATGGGCTACAAGACCATCGCCAAGCAGCTTGGCGATAAGGTGACAACAGTTGGTGCGATTATTCACAAATGGAAGAAACACAAAATAACTGTCAATCTCCCTCGGCCTGGGGCTCCATGCAAGATCTCACCTCGTGGAGTTGCAATGATCATGAGAACGGTGACGAATCAGCCCAGAACTACACAGGAGGATCTTGTCAATGATCTCAAGGCAGCTGGGACCATAGTCATCAAGAAAACAGTTGGTAACACACTATGCCGTGAAGGACTGAAATCCTGCAGCGCCCGCAAGGTCCCCCTGCTCAAGAAAGCACATATACATGCCCGTCTGAAGTTTGCCAATGAACATCTGAATGATTCAGAGGACAACTGGTGAAAGTGTTGTGGTCAGATGAGACCAAAATGGAGCTCTTTGCATCAACTCAATGCACCGTGTTTGGAGGAGGAGGAATGCTGCCTATGACCCCAAGAACACCATCCCCACCGTCAAACATGGAGGTGGAAACATTATTCTTTGGGAGTGAATAGTACTACTTATGTCCGTGCATTATGCAGGATTAGCAGCATCAACTGGTATGTCTAGGTGTGACTGCAAAGTTTAGTCCTTTAGCTAAAACTGATTTCAGACCTTCGAAATAGAACTGTTACTGCGATTAATTACGACTTTGTTAACGTCTAGCTTTTCAATGTGTGGGTCCGATCTCTTGTTTGAGGCGGTTGAATTTGGAAATCAAGTTGTCCTTACATTTGGTCGACATAGCGGCAGCTGAAGAGGTAGTCATTTTGTCTACATGTTCCCAATCTGATATGGGCATTGTTGCACTCAAAGATAAGTGTGATTTGTAGAGTGTCTTGTCTAACTGATCTAGATCGGTGCGCGTAAGTCTGATTTTCTCTGAGATAAGAGCTAAGCTAGTTCTAGACAGAATTCGTTTAGCATTATAATTGCTAGAGTAGATGTAGCTCTCAAGGGCCTGAGTCACATCACTGCAGACGTAGCAAGATCTGAAATCTCTGCAACCCTCAAAAACGCTAAGATGCCAGCTAGCAACATCAGCAAAGATGAGCGTTTTTAATTAGCTCAATTAAAAAAGAGGATGACATTGTCATCCTCTCAGCCGACAAAGGCAATGCCACTGTCATCATGGACATAATAGAATACAACAACAAAATTCAAGAACTACTCAATGATGGCAGCTATACAAAAATAAAAAGAGACCCCACAACAGCCTCGTTTCTAAAACCAACAAAATAATTTCTGCTTCAACCGCATTAATTGATCAGACCAAACAGTTCTCGTTGAAACCTTCTGCATCCAGGCCACCAAGATTATACGGCTTTCCAAAGATACATAAAGAAGATACACCTCTTCGTCCCATTGTCTCTACTATCAACTCCCCACCTACAAACTGGCTCGTTTTTTGTCTGAAATCCTACGGCCTTTCACTGGAAAAACCACCTCTGCGGTACTAAACTCTACTGACCTGGTATCGACAATCAAGGGGATTTCCCTGTCCCCAGACGACCTGCTTGTCAGTTTTGATGTGGTTTCCTTATTCACCAAAGTTCCTGTACCTGACACCATCGCAATCATTTAAGACTTGGTTCATCAAGGACTGAACGCTGGGTACCCCCCTGGTGAGACACTGCTTAACCAATACATACTTCACCTGGAATGGAACTTTCTACAAGCAAACTGAGGCACCCCAATGGGCTCCCCCTATCTCCGGTTGTAGCCAACGTGTTCATGGATAAATTTGAGACTGACGCCATCCAGACTGCCACTCTACGCCCGACCTTATGGAAGAGGTACGTAGATGACACTTGTCATCTGGCCACATGGCCGGCCTGCTCTAGACCAATTTCTCCACCACATCAATTCCATACACCCAGCCATCAGATTCACCATGGAAGTCGAAAAAGATGGCAAGCTACCCTTTTTGGATGTCCTAATTAAAAGGAGACCTGATGGTTCAATGAGCCACTCTGTCTACAGGAAAGTCACCCATACGGATGCTTACCTAAAACCGGATTCCCACCACCATCCATCCCAGAAGAATTCCCTCATCAAGACTCTATACCATAGAGCCCAATGCATATCCGACCAGGAACATATTGCCAGTGAACTCAAACACGTACGCCAAGCTCTTAAGGCTAATGGTTACTCCGACTACACAATCCGCAAAGCCATCACTCCAACCATCAAGAAGGATCCTGTTGAGGAGCCTTTCAAGACCATCACCTTACCCTACATTGCTGGGGTCACAAAAAAGATCTCCAAAATCCTGATAAAACACAAGATCCAGGTCCGATTCAACACAGTACATAAAATCCGTGATCTGGTCCCGTCTGTAAAATATGTGGTTCCAGACATACAGTACCCTGGCGTCTACAAACTAAGTTGCATATTCTTAGGTGTTTTCAGTAAAGTCACGTAGGTAAAACATTAAAATTAATAAAAGTAAAATAAAATAAAAATCACGACGTTTCGGAGGCAACACAAGTCTCCGTCATCAGGTGGAACCGTCACAGCCAGATTTGCTGCATCAAGTGAGGCAATGATGATACTATGTAGTCTATACTTTAGTTGTTTACGTGGTGGTTTTAGTTACTGCAGCTACATACTATTAACACTCCTTCCTTTATTAATGCTANCCCAATCCCCTCCCTTTGATGCTGCTAATCCTGCATAATGCACGGACATAAGTAGTACTGTTCACATACCTGCATTTCCCATATCCCTCCCTTTGATGCTGCTAATCCTGCATAATGCACGGCATAAGTAGTACTAATCACATACCTGCATTTCCCATATCCCTTCCCTTTGATGCTGCTAATCCTGCATAAAGCACGGGCATAAGTAGTACTAATCACATACCTGCATTTCCCATATCCCTTCCCTTTGATGCTGCTAATCCTGCATAAAGCACGGCATTAGTACTAATCACATACCTGCATTTCCCATAAATATGCTAAATTCCTCTTGATATGCATATTCTTTTGTCAAGGCGCCCTTTCCCCCCTTCCAACCTAGCTAATATGCTCCAAGCACTGTGCTGTTTCATTCAAACACTGTCGCCTCGACAGACCTGGTTTTCACCTGATGACGGCTGCTTGCGTTGTAGCCGAAACGTCGTGAGAATTGTTTTATTATGTTTATTTTTATTATTTTATTACTTCCCTTCTACGTGACTTTACCGAAAGAACCAAGAAGACTTGGAGAATATCTGCAAAGAGGAGTGGGACAAAATCCCTCCTGAGATGTGTGCAGACCTGGTGGCCAACTACAAGAAACGTCTGACCTCTGATTGCCAACAAAGATTTGCCACCAAGTACTGTCATGTTTTGCAGAGGGGTCAAATACTTATTTCCCTCATTAAAATGCAAATCAAGTTATAACATTTTTGACCTGCGTTTTTCTGGATTTTGTTGTTATTCTGTCTTTCACAGTTCAAATAAACCTACCATTAAAAGTATAGACTGATCATTTCTTTGTCAGTGGGCAAACATACAAAAACAGCAGGGATCAAATATCTTTTTCCCTCACTGTAAACCCAAAACCCTATAAACCCTAACCCTCTGAACCCCTTTACCNTAAAACCCTTACGCTGAAAACCCTAACCTAACCCTAAACCTCTAAACCCTTCACCCTTTAAACCCTATACCCCAAATAGCCTAATCCTCTAAACACCTAACCCTCTAAACCCCTTTACTCTGAAAACCCTAACCTCTACCTAACTCTCAAATNCCCTCAACCCCTGCACTCTCAACCCCTAAACCCTATAACCCTCGAAATCCCGAAACCTCTAAACCCCTTATCCCTGAAATAACCCGAACCTCTAAACCCTTAACTTTATAAATCCCTAACCCTCTAAACCCCTTTGTGTGGAATGTGGTGGGTGGATCATGGGTGGGTGGGTGGTGGGTATCACAGGGGGTGAATGGGTGCAGGCTGTGTGTGGTGGGTATGGTGATAGTGGTCGTGGTTCACAACGATCCGTCACCACCACCACCTCTACTGTGTGGTGGACCGGCCACCACACAGCAGCACGCGTCGGAGGAGTGAACGGATGGTTCTCCTATGCGGGCCAGACTCCCTCGCTTCCTCTTCTCCTTCATCACCTGATCCTCTTTCCTTGTCATCTCCTTCTCCACCATCTTCTCCACAAATGTCTCCTCCATCTGCACCACCATCTCCTGCTCCTTCGTCAATACCTCCTCTGTCTCCCCCTCATCTCCTCTTCTTCCTGCACCACAAGCTCCTCCACCAGGATCTCCTCCTCCTGCACCACCAGCTCTCCACCAGGGTCTCCTCCTCCTGCACCACCAGCTCCTCCACCAGGGTCTCCTCCTCCTGCACCACAGCTCCTCCACCAGGGTCTCCTCCTGCACCACCAGCTCCTCCACCAGGGTCTCCTCCTCCTCCTGCACCACCAGCTCCTCCACCAGGGTCTCCTCCTCCTGCACCACAGCTCCTCCACCAGGGTCTCCTCCTCTGTACCACCAGCTCCTCCACCAGGGTCTCCTCCTCCTGCACCACCAGCTCCTCCACCAGGGTCTCCTCCTCCTGCACCACAGCTCCTCCACCAGGGTCTCCTCCTGCACCAACAGCTCCTCCACCGGAGTCTCCTCTTCCTCCACAACAACCGTCAGCCATTTAGCCTGGGCAAGCGCGAGGATGGGGGCAGCGCCGGCTCCGCTCTAAAGAGATGCGCACAACACCGTTCCAACTTCCTGCTACAGCAGATCTCCCCCCCCCCCCCCCCACCATCGTGCGGAGATAGATTAACCAGGTTAATAACGATGCTGCAGTAACAGCATACCTTTGCCCATCGTGGGTCTGGTTACAAAATGGGCATTAGTCTTGCGATATCACACTGGATGAAAGGCTACATGGCAAGATATGGCTGCTTCATTATTTGTCCTCACCAGAAACCAATTATAAAAATACATCCGTATATAACCGTATGTACACGTGGGGTTTGAACTGTACATGTGTTCATTTGCAGGCGGTAGGGCTGGAACTCACAGAGGACCTGGGTTTGATGCCCAAACTTGGGCCACTTTCTCCATGTGGAATGTGGAAAATTACACTGGTCAACACTTTTTCTGGCATAGGTTTCCAACGGTTTTAATAATTTTGGGGTGCTGATTCCAAATCTGGCTTCAGTTTTTTCTATCACATCAGGTTTTTGAGTCTCAAATATTGCACTTTCAATAAAAAGCATAAGAAAAATATTAAATAAATATGGAATCTATATAAAATAATATTATAAACACACTATCTAAAATACAGCCCATATTTTAACACTAAAGCAGTCACTGATCGCAACAACTTGCAATCATAAGTGATAGAGTTAATTCGGATAAGATCAATGAAAATGGGGTATGCCGATAGCATAAAAATGAGATGTGATCGAGCAAATCTGAGATAAGATTTGGAATCAGCACACTGAAATTAGTCTAAAACAGCTGCAAAAGTCCAGGCCAGAAAAACATGTTTTTTTTGTTGACCAGTGTTATTTAGTCTGGATGAAGAGGAATCCGATAAGCTATGAAGCTCTTCTTTCACAGATATGCAGTCGAGGCACAGGGTCAGCAAGTTACAACAAAAAGAAAATGAGTGCAATGTGTAAAAATGTAAGCAAGTCACGAAATAATTGAGCATATAAGCACAAAGTACGTAAAATCCTGCCAGTTTTTCAACACTAAATACAAGGCAGCAAAACATCAACAAAAACAGCCCCAGACCTCACCACAACACACAGTCCCTCAATAAAATTGTACATTAAAATGTAACTTTCATTCCTTGGGGTTTGGCATTTTCCTCCACGTAACCGAACCCTGACACACGCCACACAACCAGTGTTGGATAGACAGCCTCGGCAGTGTTAGAAATTGAACCCCCAAATCACTCAATAGGAATCGCATAGCAGCAGTAGCAAAAGCAAATTTGTTCTGTACTGCAAACAACTTGGCAGGACTCTAATTAAAAAGAGTCTTGAGACTGAGTGAGGCTCATGCTGGCTAAATAAGGGTAGTAGTAATCAATATAGAGCCGGGTACGGTGTACTGGGAAACCGCCCCGGGCACCGTGCTTCTGGCGGCCCTGTGCTTCGATGTCACAGTGTCAGACGTAATGTCTTTTTAACACGTAGGCTTTCATACTAGATTGGCTCACAAATGATGACATCACATTTATCACTATTTAAGACCGAAACAGGAGTATTTCTCCACAATTCTGGCCGTCACCTTATGAGGCTGGTTGCAATCCCCGGCAAAATGTCGTACTCGAATTGTAAATGTGGTGGGTTTACTTTCCAACACACTGGTGTGCTGATCTAGTAACTAATTGTCACATTTTGTTTACATGATACACCTTACTAATTGACTGTTGGGTGATGGTGGGTTTAACAACACACGTATATCTACGCGATCTAACCAAAACAAACCTGTATTATTAGTAATACTTCCGGTTTAATTGTGACTTGCCCCGGGCTCCACACCTCCTATGGACTGTCTTGAACATTTGACAAGCAGATCGTGGCTTACCGTCGCTCAGCAGCTCCAAAACACTGTACACTGCCAGGAGTAGCAGTGGTGGTGGCGTTTCTGGTGGTGCTGGTGGCCGCGGTCCGGAGCCAGCTGTGACCAGCGCCTGTGCTGGCGTCATGCGACAATCCGGATCCCATCTGTTGAGAGCACACGGGGTCACACGCGGCGCACATGGTGAGAGAGGCGTGGTGAGAGCATTGACGTTCCTTCCCTTCTCCCACGAGGGCCAGGAACGCACGGCAGCAGCGGTAGTCGTGGTAGCAGCGAAATCCTTCAATACGCAGTACTCTAAAAATGCCCTGAGCCTCGCACTGCCGAGTAGAATCTTTAATGAACCTCCAAAGAGGGCGATCTTAACACCGGTGGTACTGGTCATCGGCAGTTCACTCAGCTCCACATCTTCCTGGTGATTGGAGGAGAGCGATCGTTGATCACCTTGGTGGAGGAAATCCTCATGGGGAGGGGGTGGGGATGATTCTTACCGCAGGCAGGAGCTGACGAATTCAACAAACTCCGGGTCGTGGCTACTGAGTGCCCCGTGAAGTGACAAGCTCCCTGGCACCCTTCTCTTGACTGGGCAGAACATCATGCCCACACGATCTGCAGGAGACATGCACAGCAGGAGAGACACAGTCACCAACCACCACTTTGCCCACTTACCCACCCACCCACTCTCCACACACCATTTACCCACCCACACCCAAGGAATTGAAATACAAAGAGGCCCCCCCTGGCCACCCCAACAGCTCCAGGCCACACCCTAACACTGAATCCGGTCGGTTGCTCGCCCCACCCTTCAACTCACCAAAGTAGTGCATTCCATCAGGAGCTGCATCCATCATACATCTTGGAGGCAACCCGAGGATCTGCACATGGTGGAGATAAAGGCAAAGGTCACCCGTGTAGGTGCAGCAGACTAGGGGCAAGTGCTTTTAGTAGTGAGTAGAAACAGCAGCAACAGCAGCGGCACCTGTTGAGGGCCAGGACTGTGGCACACACAGAGGGGATGGTTGGCCATATTGAAGCAGGTACACACCACACCAGGTATTCATTTGAGGCTGAGTCGAACTCGGGATGCCCAGTACCGGTTCAGATAATCCTCACTGATGTTGGCCGTGATTTGGAATCAAACTCGCATTACGGGTTTGTAGCTGAGCACGCTAACCCTGCACCACTGCTTCCCCCACACGTACAAGACACACGTGTACACACATACAACATACGATGGCTACCATTCGCCAGGTCACCAAGTACCCAATCGNCCCCCCCCCCCCTCCTACCGCCCCCCGAGCCTACAACTTCAAGGAAGGAGGGGGAATCACGAGTGGGTGAACGCCCAGTTGGAAATACCTCCATGCAGCACGGGAGGTGGTCGTCGCGGCTATCCGACTGGAATAATTCCCTGCCGGTCACCAACTCCGCCACCGTGCAGCCCAGTGCCCACATGTCCACTGCACAGGTCAATCTGTAGCCCAGCAATACCTCCGGAGATTGGAATGGCCGAGTCCCACCAACATAAAGAGCTGCACAACAACCACAACAACAAATATATATGTATGTGTGTTCTCACTATGTCATGAACAGCATCCTTGTCACACACTGTCACATGTACAGACACTAAGAGACTTGCACACACACTGGTACACAGACACACCCACACGCAGAAACTCACACCCAGGTGAGGTTACTCATGTTGACTTTTCACAAAAAAGCTGGTGCCAAAGTCTGTGACCCTGATGGTGCCGGTCACGGTGTCCTTGATTAGAACATTTTCCTAAAGCAAGAGAGGCAGAAGAATTCACACTAGAAGGTTACGCCAATAGCATTCAGCCANCAGTGGATCAATCACGTACCACAGTACATACTAAACGGTCGTCAACCTTTAGTCAAGTACAACATTCCTGTTTTCTGACAGCTGCCACTGGGGGTGCCCCTTTCAAATGCGTCAAGACGAGCGATGTTCGTCGAGGCTCATCACATGTAAAGCTCTCTGAAGCACCATCTAAGTAAAAGGGTGCGGCTCTATAGACAACTTATCCTAGTTGCTCACAGCTGCCCGTTAACGAGTTACGAACCAAAAACCACACTCGAGGGCGCACGGATTTAGTGACGATTTGGGAACTTTTCTATTCACAACATGGAAGCCGACAATGGGCACCTGTCAGTTCAAACGCGTGTTTGGCACGTTTTGAAAATCATTCTTTTCAGCTCCAGTTTGTGTTTCCCAAAGTTTGTGGCAACGCTGTGATCTACATTGCTGGTTTTCTCTGTGGTGAGTCCCCAATAGCGACACGACTCTACACGACAGTTTAATTCATACCGGATCATCACCAGAGGTAACATGACCCTGTCTCCTTCCAGATAGACGGACAGAGCTAACACATCGACCCTGTGACCACCGTGGGCGGTTTTCTCTATGGTCCGAGTCCCCAATAATGACACAACTCCGGAACAAAGTCGCGCTGAATGCTGTGTCCACTCACTGGCTTGATGTCCGCATGGATGATGCTCCTGGCCTTGGTGTGGCAAAGGAACTTGAGGATGCCCCTGGTGTAAGTTTTCACCATCCCCATGTGCAATTGCCGGAGCCCCGCTTCCTTAATCACATCATGGAGGCTCTCCCTGTGAAAGAGGCAGAAGCAACAACAACAATTACAACAATGACGCAGTGTCAGTGTCATACCCTGCAATACTGCGTGGATTATGATAACGACAAATTAATATTCTATTTGCACATTCACGACTAATATGAGTCATAGCTCCGTGTGGGTTTAGGTCATTGGTTTGCTGATAAACCGAAGCAGCTAGCACATCTGACCACTTGCTTTCATTGGCTGTTTCCGGGTGTGGAGTTATCTATTAGGAGATACAAACTCCACGCAGAAAGGCGTCCGTGTGAGAATCAAACTCAGGGATTTTCACCGAGGGGCACAAGTGTCACCACTGTGCTGCAGCCAACCTGCTGATCGAGTGGAGGCGTGGCTACATAAAAGTGGGCGGCGCTGATTGAGAAAAGAGGAGTGGCCTCTAGTGCACCTGGGCACATGACAGCTCCACAGTATCGCAATGCGAGGTTGGCACGGGAATCCCAGAAGTAACATCTAGCCCGGTGGTGTGATGTTATCACCCCCCTGGTGTGGAAGAGATCGGGGCTTTGATCATGACCCTGACGCATGTATATTCTGAGTTTGCATGTTCTCCCCCTGGTCACGTGGATTTTTCTCCGGGTCCTCTGGTTTTTCCCTCTACATTTAGAAACATGTGTTTAGAGTATTTGGCTGCCATACATTTCCACATCAAATAATTCGTGGGTGCGGTCGGGGACTGGGGCGGCTTCAAAAGACGGTTCATCGCTCATCAGGAGATGGCGAACTGGACGGACGCCGAAGCACTACGCGCTGCCGGCGATGCTGGACAACGATGCCCTGGCTACTCTCACCTCGGCGCCTAAGGAAAAGCGCGCCACGCTGCACTTGGCGCTGCAGCTGCTGTCAGCTGTCTACGGCCCGCCTTCGGACTGCAGGCAGCTGTTCCACGATCGTCATCGGGGCGCCAACGAATCGCCTCTGGCCTTCCGGACGGCTCTCCTGGCCCTGGCGAAGGCAGCTTTCCCGCGGATGGACGAGGAGGGAGTGGACGCCATGGTGGCTGAAAAGCTGCTGCTACTCGCGGACGAGCTGGACGTCGCCGTCTTGGCTCAAGACGATGCAGAGATGTCTTCCTTGCTGGTCGCGCGCCACATCCACGGGGCTTGCGGTCCCTGCGTCGCAAGGCCGCCAAGGGGTGGCCGGCCATGCCATGGTGGCCACCACCCTCCCATCGGAGGAGGTCTGCGGGGTGGAGTGGCGGGGGGAATGGAGATCGGCGGCACCACAGGCTCGGAACGGACCGAGCCGCCAGGAGCAGCCCTGGCCATCTGGGGCGCTCACACGCTGCTACAACTGTGGCCTTCAAGGCCACGTTGCTTCAGGATGCCGGGCTCCCCGTCAGCGCGGGGCGACACCTCGTCAGGACGCCGCGCCGTCTCCACCCAAGCTCCAGCAGAGAAATACGGCGAGTCGTGGCACCTCACACATTTGGCCCATGCACACATCCCACACACACTCACGCGCTGAACCAAACAGGGCTCGCAAATCGACAGCTGTTGCGTCCGATTGTTCTGAAATGCGGCGAGCGCTCCAACCGGGTCAGTGGTCGGAGCTCGCCCATCGTGTCGTTGCAGCGTCGGCAGGATCGTCGGTCGTGGTCGGTCATATTGATGGGGTAGAGGTGCGGATTTTAATTGACACAGGAGCGTCGGCGACCATTATATCTGATTTGATTTATAACATCCTTCCCGTCAAAGTCGTCCCTTGCTCCCCGTTTACGTGCCATGCTATGCTGCTAACGGGGCTCGCTAGGCATCATTGGGCAAATCCGCGCCAAAATTTGCATTGGAGACATTAAATTATCTGGCCCTGTTTTGGTTTCCTCCTCACTGGCGGTTCCGTGCCTGTTGGGACGGATTTCTTGGCCAAAATGCCCATTCGTATCTTGATCGACCAGGGGTGCATCGAGCTCCCGTCGGGCCGACGTGTAACGTTTTGTCTTCCCCGCCACGGAGCGTCGGGCGTTTGCAACCATGCAGGCGCTCGTGGCAAAAACTGTGCGCGTACCCCCGGGGCTAAGATGCTCGTCCCTCTTAGGTTGCGTCGGCCGTTTGCTGAGGGGGTTGCGGATCGGGGGTCTTGTTGGGACCATCTCGGGCCGGGTCAATGGACCCGATTTGCTAGTGGCTCAGACCATGGTGAAAGGGGATGGGGACCCCTTCATTGCAGTCCTTAATGCAGGATCGCGAACGGCCGTGGTTCCTCAAGGGACCGTGCTTGCACACGCAACGCCGGCACCCTATGAGGAACCACTCGTGGGTCAGGTAACCACCGATCCTCCGTCGCGACCGCACTCGGACTGTGATGACGGATGGCTGGATGCGCTTTGCGCGGGATCAGTGGACCTGTCCGACTCGCAGCGTGCGCAGTTGCGAGTTCTCCTGAAAGAATTTGCCGACGTTTTTAGTCAACACAAATTTGATATTGGTTGTACTAAATTGCTGCGACACCATATTGACACGGGTGACAGCGCCAATCCGCCAAAATCCCTTTCGCTGAGTCCCGCCGAAAAGGATCATGTCAAATCGGCCGTTGATGACATGCTAGCCGCCGATATTATTTCCCCTTCCAACAGCCCGTGGGGCGCGCCGATCGTTTTGGTGAAAAAACACGACGGCTCACTGCGGTTTTGTGTCGATTTTCGGCGATTGAACAAAATTTCTGTGGCAGATGCGTACCCGCTTCCTCGAATGGATGAGTCGCTCGATGCCTTGGCGGGGGCGCGATTCTTTTCCACCCTGGATTTACTTTCTGGATTCTGGCAGCTTCCTCTGGATGACGAATCCAAACCTAAGACTGCTTTCCGTACACCGCAAGGCCTCTTCCAATTTAACCGCTTGCCGATGGCTTACATTCTGCGCCAGCAACTTTTCAGCGGTTAATGGAACTGGTCTTGGCGGGCTTGCAATGGGATTCGTGTTTAATTTACTTGGACGATGTCATCGTCTTTAGCAAATCATTCGATGAACACCTCCAGAGGTTGCGTACTGTTTCTCAAAATGCGGGCTGCCAATTTGAAATTTAAACCGCAGAAGTGCCATTTGCTCCACAAATCGGTGCGGTATTTGGGTCATATTGTTGGACGCTCGGGATATCCACTGATCCCGCCAAAACGGAATGCGTCAGCTCCTGGCCGACTCCCACCTCGGTGGGAAGGTCAGGAGTTTCATTGGGTTCGCGTCATACTACCGTCGTTTGTGGCTGACTTCGCTACGATCGCGAAACCATTGCATGCCTTGACGTCCAAGGGAGTCAGGTTTCATTGGGGCCGGAGGAGGAGGCTGCTTTTCGCGCCCTCCGGAATGCCCTGGTGGGGCTCCGCCGTTGAATTACCCCGATTTCTCACAACCCTTCTTGCTCGATACAGACGCAAGTAACACGGGCATTGGGGGCGTGCTGTCCCAGCTCATTGGTGGCGTAGAGCATGTGGTGGCTTACGGTAGTCGGGTACTGTCTCCGGCGGAACAACGGTACTGCGTTACCCGTCGGGAATTATTGGCAATTGTTTATTTCGTTCAGCAGTACCGCCCGTATCTGTACGGTCGACGTTTCATTGTCCGTACAGATCATGCGGCTCTGCAGTACGCCCTGCGGGTTCAACAACCATCGGGGCAGTTGTCTCGATGGTTGGAGATTCTCCAAGACTACGACTTTGTCACCACATATCGTAAGGGCGTCCGCCACACGAACGCTGACGCCCTGTCGCGGTTGCCACCCACTTCGGAGTGCGCTTGCCTCTTGGTTCGGGGCGTTGTAGGCCCCGAACGTGACCACCGATTCGGTCCTCGTGGCCGCCGCCAATGCGCCTTCGGCTTCGGGTCCTATCGAGCATGAAGGGAGGGATCGTTGCTGGGGTTGTCGGTTGCGGAGTGGGGACGCCTCCAAATGGAGGACACCTCCCTCCTCGCTCTGCGCCGTCGCACGGGGGGGTTGGTCAGGGGGTGGCGAACGTTGACTCGTGGGGGTTGTTCAGGGGCTTTTAATGCACTGGGACGGAAAATCCCGCCGCCAACGGCTCGTGGTGCCTGCAGCATTGAGGGGTAAGGTGGTATGGGCTGCGCATGAGCGGCTCCTGCACTTGGGTTCACAAGACCTTTGCCATGCTCCAGCTCGATTTCTTCTGGCCGGGCATGGCAAAGGACGTGGGGGATCTCCTGGGGTCGTGCACGCAATGCGCGCAGCGGAAGCCACCAGCGAGGGGGTCCAACCCTCCGCTGCAGTCCATAAAGGTTTCCCGGGTTAACGAGCTCGTTGCTCTGGATATTCTCGGGCCATTTCCCGCTACACCCAGGGGAAATAGGTATTTATTGACAGGGGTCGAATACTTCACGAGATGGCCCATGGTCTGGCCCTGGCCAACCAGTCGGCAGCAGCCATCGCGGAGGCCTTTGTCCAGGCTATGTTCTCGACAAGGGTGCTCCGGAACGGCTGCTGACTGACCAGGGTAAGAATTTTTCGGGGAAACTCCTCCGCGAGGTGTGCGACCTCTTGGGTACGGAGAAAATTCGGACCTCCCCGTATCACCCACAAACTGACGGGATGGTGGAACGGCTGCATCGGACTATCACGTCCATGCTGTCCCAGCAGGTATCGGAATCCCAGACAGATTGGGACCTTCGCATTGCCGGTGTGTTACAAGCCTACAAGATGGTCCCCATGCGGCCACCGGATTTTCCCCTTTCTTTTTAATGTATGGCCGCGAGGCTAACCCCCCTGTGACGACCCAGCTGAAGCTCTCGGCGCCTCAGGCAAGTCTACATTGTCCGAACATGTTAAATTTAACATCGGCAAATTATCTGAGGCGCGGAAGCGGCCGTGCAAAATTCTGAACTCCGCCAGAAGGCGAACGAGAGGCTTAGGCTGGGGCGGTACGTGTTCAAATGGAAACCGGGGGACAGGGCATGGTTGCACTGTCCCCAGGTGCCGCTGGCGACCTCGTCAAAGTTGGTACGGCCGTGGCGGGGGCCCGTGGAGGTCGTACAGGTCTTGCGGCCGCAATGTGTACGCGTTAAATGGGGGAGGCGTCGGTGGTACGTGCACCCCTCACGGTTGAAACCGTTCATTGCGCCCCCCGTGGTTCGCACACACACACGCATGGCCAAACGTGTGAGGGGTCCGCCGACTCCCCGACTTCGCTGCTTTCGCCTAACCTGACATCGACTGTTCCATCTCCAGGTGCAACAGGAGTGACGGGTCCACGACCGCCAACCCCTCCCGGGGGGTCGGGGGTCACTCGGCAGCGAAGCCAGACTCTCTCGCACCCGGACCTTCAACAACTGCCATTGAGCGTGCCGGGACGGGCCCTTGTGACGGGCCCGCCGCGAGAACGCGTGCCAAAACGCGCAGACTTTTGTGAGGTCGGCCGTTGGGGGTCCTTGCGGACGGTGGGGGAGGCGTCCGGAGCGCGTGTATATATGTTGGTTTTGCGGAATGGGGTATTTATTCGGGGGGTGCGTCGGGTTATTTTTTTCTTCCTGTTTCCTGTTGTTGTTGTTGTTATGGTTGTCATTGTTCTTGTTAAAAGTACGTGAGGCACACACGGTTTTGTGGAGGGATGCACCTTTATTCTGATTTTGTTGCAGCCAGGGACGGCTGCGAGCTGTACAGGGGGGATGTAGAGGTGTAATTGTGTATGGGCGCGGATGGCTAACAAACACAAGGGGCGTGTTAGGGCCGTACACAGAGGAGGTGCTCACACCGACGTCCGCACCTGCATCCCCCACGGGCCCCTCCGGGGGCCGAGTACTATAAAAGGTGGTGAGCCGGAGGCTCGAGGTCGAGTTTAGCTTAAACCAGCGAAGACTGAAGACCAGCTGAATAGGCCCCGGAGCTCCCCTGGCTCGCTGTCCTTGTCAGGGCCGACCAGGGCAAGCCGGTGGCGTGGCCCCGAGAGCCCAGACTGGAGACTCAGGGTGCCGGGATCCCAGCTTGACCAGGGCTGGGATAGGTAGCCTCCCCTAGCTCCGTAGTGGAGGACTCGGGCGTAGGTTAGCGGGGTTAGATGTTGTGTCTCCCTGTTAGATGAGTGAAGGGGACGATACCCCTTTAAGTACTGTGTGTACCCGTTACTGTGCACAAGTTGGTGTTAATAAATAAGTGTGCCTCCGTCCCCGTCGTCAAAGCCTCCTGAATACTTACTACACAGTCAAACTTGCTCTGAAACACAACTGTACACGGATAAACTTTGTGATTGACCAGTATCCAAAAATGAGTATTAAAAACCTAGAACGGTCACGTAGAGCTGGTGGTGGTACACAACTGATGAAAATTTATGGACGGGATCAGAAGACACCAACACAATGGAAAAAGTTTCTATCAGATGGAACAAACAAAGAAGCACTGGAAGAATTCCTCTATGTTGTGTGGCGAGAGGCTGATCTTACCACTGGGAAAGGACTTAAGCTTGTACATAGCACATGGAGACCTGTGTCACTGCGTGACTGTAATGGAGGGTTTACATACTCTCAGTGCTGTTGAAGATCTGACATGTGATCATGAGGAATGTGACACCAGGTGTTTTTACATGCACAACATTCTGCACAGGAACATCAAACTGTAGTCATCAAAAGCCCTGATACTGATGTGGCAGTGATTGCTTTAAGTCTGCAGCCAGATTTACCATGTAGGTTGTATTTTTTCACGGGGGTTGGCAACAAAACAAGGCTCATTGACTTAGCTAAGGTGTGTCAGCTCTTGGCACAAGTGTCTGTTTGGCACTTATTGGGATCCATACCTTCTCAGGTTGTGACTCTACAAGTGCCTTTTATGGCAAAGACAAAAGAAAGCATTTTCTGTTGCTTGTGAGAAAGAGGAATATCTAACTGCTTTTACAAATCTGGGTAGCAGTTTTAACCTAGACCAGTCTACATTTGAGCTACTTTGCACATATGTGTGCCACCTGTATGGCCAGTCGGCTTTTCCAGAACTATCCATGCCCCCGACAAGTGACGCCCTGTACCAATACTGCAAAAGGGGCAAACTACCAAGCAGCCATAATGAGACATTCTCTGAAAGGTATAATGTGTGCCCTTCACCGTCGGTAATGGATGGCACCTCGAGGATGGTGAGTTAACAGTGACCTGGATGACTAGAAATCCTGCCCCTGAAGTGTGTTGCAGGCAGTCCACTGCAGTTGCAAGCATAGCAAATGTGAGACTGGAAGATGTTCCTGTATGTCTGCAAGACTGTCTTGTACTGATTTATGTTGGTGCCAAAATTGTGCAAATGTTTCACAGAAACAGAAGAAAGACCTACATGGGATGATGGCTCTGATAGTGATAGGGATGATACCGATGAGTAAATATGTAATGCGGTTGTAAACGGCCCTTCGGAGGTGCCGTCAGGGGGGAGGAGTTAGGTCACGTGGGGGAGAGGGGTTGAGTATAGAAGGAGGGGAACCGGAAGAGGAAGGTGAGTGACGGGGAACCAGGAACGGAGGAAGGCCACGTAGGGCGAAGCGGGGTGTGGCGAGATCGCCACGAACACGGGGAGCAACGAGGATCGGCACCGTAGGCCAGCGGTGACCGACCCGAGGCAGCAGGAAGGGCTGCAGTCAGCAGCGGGGCTGCAGAGACCAAGAGTGGGCAGCGGGTCTGCATACAGTAGCAGCCGGAGGGTCTGCACATAAGAGGCAGCGGGAGTCTGCAAGGGTAGCAGCGAGTCTGCAGGGAAGAGGGAGTAGATGAAGCAGAGAGTCGGAGGGAAGAAGAAGCTACAATAACAGTGAGTAGCCGGGGGCTACAAATACAGGAGTTATAACAGAGTGCCGTGTGGGTAAAGACGAGAACCCGAATAAAGACACGAAGACAGAAAGAAGTGTTCGAGTCCTTTTATTACACTGGAGTCAGAAGTGAAACGGCATGGCGAAACAACTGAGGAAAAAGAATATCCATCTCCGGCGTCGGCTTCATCATCGGACGACGACGAGCTTCCTCCTGAGGTCGGCTTCACTTCGGCGGAGGGGAGATCCGTGAGGGCCCGGTGTCGAGGAAGTTGCCGCTGCGTCCGCCCCGTCTGCGCTGAAGGACGAAGATGTGAGATGGACCCGAATGGCGGAGCAGCTGGCGACTCTTAAAACCGTCATCACCGAATTGTGTGACCTTGTCACGCCAAGGGCGGCGTTGGAGGGGGATGGTGGTGATCGGCAGGAGCCCGGAGTGTCTTCGATGGCGCCGCCATCGGCCACGCGGCGTGAAGACGCCATCTTGGGCGTGGCGCACCACGGAAGGCGGGAAGCCGCCATTTTGGGGCCGCCACGAGGATCGTCCGCCATCTTGGCGACACCGCGTTGCGACGCCTTGCTGAACTTGCCGCCGGAAGAGTCGGTGACGGACGGAAGCAGGCCAAGGAGCCGCAGTCGTCACCTTACAACTGTTAAGGAGTTCTCCATCGGGGCGATTGGAGTGCGTTCGCTTGTCGATTTTTGGCGGCGGTACGAACGGCAAGGTGGACGGACGCCGAGGCGCTGGAGGTGCTTCCGACTCTCCTTGACGATGAGTCTGTTCGTTTTTTTCGCTCTATAAAAGCTGCGAAGAAGAAAACATTGCGTGGAGTGTTCGACGAAATGGCGGACGCGTACGAGCCACCGGATGACGCCCATCGCCGCTTCGTGCAGCGGCAACGCGCACCGGAGGAGTCGCCTGTAGCGTACAGGGGCGCCGTGCTGGAACTCGCTATGGCCGCTTACCCGGAGACGGAGCCTGACCTGCTGGAACCTCTCATCTTGGGGAAGATGTTGGAGTTATCCCGGGATCTGGGCATTCCTATGCCGGCGTGCGGTCACGAGAAACTCACGTCCCGGACCGCGGCCAAGTGTTTGGACGCCCAGTTCAATCTCCGCCGCTGGAAACAAGTCACGGCGTGGACGGGCGGTCCTGTCGTCGATGGGGGGCCGTAGGTGGGACCCTACAAAGGCCGTGTACGTGCCGGATGCGACCGGCCCAAAGGAGCTGTCGGCCGCCTCCACTCCGTGGCCGGCTCGAAGCGGGCCGGGGCCGCGGGCTCCGCCGCCGGCGCGGCCACGTCGGGACGGGGTGCCTGCTGCGCGCCGACCCGACGTCGACTGTTTCCGCTGCGGCCGTCGGGGCCACTATGCCAGGGACTGCTGGGCCCGGGTTCCGGGGCCGCCCCAGCAGGAGGCCTCGACAGCGGACGCCCCAAAGAAAGACCCTCCGGCACAGGCAAGTCGGTGCGCACCAGACACCCGGCAAGGCCTGACACCTCACTCATCGCCGTTGTTGTGCGACGCGGATGTTCTAAAATATGGGAGGCCAGTATCTGCGCCTTGTCGCTCGATAACGCAGTGGCGTAAGTTGGCTCGGCGGGTTGTCGCGGCCGCTACAGGTTCGTCCACTGTACCGGGGTCGATCCAAGGGGTGGACGTGCGTATTTTGGTGGATTCCGGGGCGTCCGCGACCATTATTTCGGATGTCATATTCCATCTTTTGAACATCCCACCGGGGGCCGTGAGGCCGGCTTACGCTTCCTGCATCGCTGCGAACGGGGGTAGTATGGGCATCGTGGGACAGGTGGACGCTAATATTTCTATCGGGGGGGTCTCGGCCTCGGGCGTTGTGTTAATTTCGAGGTCCCTGGCGGTTCCTTGCTTGTTGGGCACGGGTTTTTTGGCTAAGATGCCCATTCTAATTAGAATCAATGAAATTGCATTGAACTACCAGGGGGCCGCAAATTGGCGTTTTTACAGTCCACCTGGGGCGACCGGCTCCGGTTGCCCAGGTGCAGGCGTTATCGGAAGTTTCAGTTGATATTCCACCTGGCTCGCAGATGCTCATTCCCCTACGATACCGGAAGCCGGTTCCGGGTCGGCAGGGTGCTTGTGGAATTTTGCTGTCGCCGTCCGCCGCTGTTACGGGCGGATTGGCACTGGTGGGGGCGCAAACCATTGTCCGTCCGGATCAGCGCCCGTTTTTGCAGGTGTTAAATGCGAGTACTGAAAGCGTGTGTGTGCCGGCTGGTACCGTTGTGGCACACGCCACTACGGCGTTTACGGCTCAGAGTGACATTCCGGACGGGGGCTGGTGGTGGTGTTTCACACGACGGAGGGGTGGACGATCGTTGGATCGCCGAACTATGTGCGGAAAATTCGGCCCTTTCCGCTGAGCAGCGTTGTGCGATTCATAAATTATTAGCGAGCTATTCCGATGTGTTTAGCTCGGACGATTTGGACTTGGGACGCACCTCGCTGCTCTCTCATCACATCGAAACGGGGACGCGGCCCCTATCCGCTTGAACTCGCGTCGGATGAGTCCGGCTGAGCGTGAGCACATTCGAGGGGCAGTGGAAGACATGTTGAAAGCGGATATTATATCTCCGTCTAATAGCCGTGGGGCGCGCCTGTCGTGTTGGTTAAAAAGAAAGATGGTAAATTACGATTTTGTGTGGATTTTCGGAAGTTAAATAAAGTGTCGGTGGCAGATGCGTATCCCCTGCCGCGTATGGACGATTCTCTCGACGCCTTGTCAGGGGCTAAGTTTTTTTCAACGCTAGATCTCTCTTCGGGCTTCTGGCAGCTTCCCCTTGACGAGCCCTCGCGGGAAAAGACAGCGTTCCGTACGCCGCAGGGGTTGTTCCAATTTAACTGTCTGCCGATGGGGTTGAATGCAGCCCCTGCCACCTTTCAGAGATTGATGGAGTTGGTATTGACGGGGTTGCAGTGGGAGACATGTCTCATTTATTTAGATGATATTATTGTCTTCAGCCGCACATTTGATGAGCATTTATTGCGGTTGGAGGCCGTTTTTGCCAGAATGCGTTCTGCTAATTTGAAATTCAAGCCTAAGAAATGTCATCTACTGCAACGCTCCGTTCGATACTTGGGACATATTGTTAGTGCGGACAGGGTGGCCACGGATCCAGAGAAAACTGCGTGTGTCCGGGATTGGGCAACCCCGCCACGGTGGGTGATGTGCGTCGGTTTTTGGGGTTCGCCTCATATTACCGGAGGTTTGTTCCGAATTTCGCTACTATCGCCAGGCCTTTGCATCTCCTTACTGGGAAGGGGCACAAATTTGTGTGGGGACCGCCGGAGGAGGCGGCGTTTCGGAGCCTGCGCGATCTACTGGCTACTGCGCCGACGTTGGATTATCCGGATTTTGAACATCCCTTCATTCTGGATACTGATGCGAGTGACACCGGGATTGGGGCGGTGTTGTCCCAGTCAAAAGGTGGTGTTGAGCGTGTGGTGGCGTACGGGAGTCGGGTTTTGTCTCCCGCGGAAACTCGTTACTGCGTCACTCGCAGGGAACTTTTGGCTATTGTGTATTTTCTCCGCCAATTTCGACCGTATCTGTACGGTCGGTCGTTTATTGTCCGAACGGACCATGCGGCCTTGCAGTACGCTCTTAAGATGGACCAGCCATCCGGACAATTGGCGAGATGGCTGGACACGTTGCAAGAATTCTCCTTCCAAATTCACCATCGGAAGGGTGTGCGTCACGCTAACGCGGACGCACTGTCCAGGTTGCCGCAACAATCCCTTGTGCGTGTGCGTCGGGGACGCATAGGTGTGGACCGGCTCAGCCCCCCCTCAGCCTGTCGCGCGGGCAGTGGATGTTCTCGAACCTCCGCTTACACCGGGACGGTTGAAGGGGGACCGGCTGACGGGATTTTGCGTCTTCCAAGGTCTGTGTGGATTCGGGAGCAAATGTTGGACGATTCTTTGGTGTCGTTACGGAAACGAATGGAGAAGGCGGGTAAGGAAGTCGGTGCGGGTGGTAATTCGGAAACTGCTCTCCGAGATGGGTTACTGATGTGGAGGGAAGGGATACAGGAACACTGGCGTCTCGTTGTGCCTGCGTCATTGCGCTATGAGTTGATTAGATCTTTGCACTGTGACACACTTTTACACCTGGGGGTGCAGAAAACCCTATTGACGCTGCAACGAGACTATTATTGGCACGGCATGACGACGGATGTCGTCGGTCACGTTCGCGCGTGTCCCGATTGTGCCCGCCGTAAGCCGCCTAAACATCCATATGTTCCGCCGATACAATCGATTAAAGTATCTCGGGTTAATGAGTTGGTGGCGTTAGATATTTTGGGACCCTTTCCGCCATCAGCTAAAGGGAATAAGTATTTACTGGTGGGGGTGGAGTACCTCTCTCGCTGGCCGATGGCCTGGCCCTTGCCTGACCAGTCAGCGGCGTCTATCACGGACGCCTTTCTATTTGGGTATGTAATGGACAAAGGGGCTCCGGAGAGGCTCCTTACGGATCAGGGACGTAACTTTTCGTCTAAATTGTTGGGGGAGGTGTGTGCGGCTCTTGGAACTAAAAAGATACGGACGTCCCCCTACCACCCGCAAACGGATGGTATGGTGGAACGGTTGAATCGGACTCTGTCCGCCATGCTGTGCCATACAGTCGGGGAAAACCAATCTGATTGGGATTTGCATATCCCTGGGGTGCTTTCGGCGTATCGCATGACGCCGCACGCGGCTACTGGATACTCGCCGTTTTTCCTTATGTACGGCCGTGAGAACGTGCCGCCGATTCATGACCAGTTGGGAACCGGTGCGAGGGGGCCTGTTAAGCCTCTTCCTGAGTATATTAAGGACAACGTTCGGCGTGTCGCTGAGGCGAGGGAAAATGCCCGTATGGCTACTGCCAAGGCTCAGGCCAGGAATGAGCGGTGTGCCCGACGTTCAAAGGAAGAGTGTCCCTGGAAAAAGGGGGACCTGGCCTGGCTTCATTGCCCACAGGTGCGGCCAGGTACATCTCCTAAATTACATCGACCTTGGCAGGGTCCGGTCCGCCTCATTGAGGTTCCCAACCCACAGTCGGCGCGTGTTCAGGTTGGTGCACGGCGTTGGTTCGTGCACACGTCCCGGTTGAAGCCATACATTGCCCCACGGCCGGATGCGTCATCTCCCGAAGTTGCCTTGCCGGGGTCTGTTGCTGCCGACTCGCCCTTGCCTGTGTCTGCTGACCTTGCGAGAGCGCCTGTCGTACCCTTCACAGACAAGCCGGCCGTGACAGCGCAGGGAGGAGGACCTTCCGCTTGTGGGACGCCGACCGGAGCCGCAGAACCCACGGGACCTGCAGCTCTTCCTATCCCTCCGCGGACGCGAGTACGGGATGTTTCTGGACGCGAGCGGGACAGTGGCGGGCCTCCAATGGCGACGGAAGAACTTGCGCCCGTCACCCCTAAAACCCTTCCACGTTCCCGCTCGGCGGGTGGGCCGCCGACCGTCCGGGACGGCCCGGCTACCCGTACTCGCTCGAAATCCCTCACGTTTCGTTAGATTGTGTTGTGTTGTGTTATTGTTATAATGTTCTTCAATGCTTCGTGTCTTTTTGCGTGTTGGCCCTTTACACCCGCATTGCTTTTCAGGTTGCAATTCAGCCGAGGTCGGCTGGATTTTCTTTAGGGGGAGGGTGATGTAATGCGGTTGTAAACGGCCCTTCGGAGGTGCCGTCAGGGGGGGAGGAGTTAGGTCACGTGGGGGGAGAGGGGTTGAGTATAGAAGGAGGGGAACCGGAAGAGGAAGGTGAGTGACGGGGAACCAGGAACGGAGGAAGGCCACGTAGGGCGAAGCGGGTGTGGCGAGATCGCCACGAACACGGGGAGCAACGAGAATCGGCACCGTAGGCCAGCGGTGACCGACCCGAGGCAGCAGGAAGGGCTGCAGTCAGCAGCGGGGCTGCAGAGACCAAGAGTGGGCAGCGGGTCTGCATACAGTAGCAGCCGGAGGGTCTGCACATAAGAGTGGCAGCGGGAGTCTGCAAGGGTAGCAGCGAGTCTGCAGGGAAGAGGGGAGTAGATGAAGCAGAGAGTCGGAGGGAAGAAGAAGCTACAATAACAGTGAGTAGCCGGGGGCTACAAATACAGGAGTTATAACAGAGTGCCGTGTGGGTAAAGACGAGAACCCGAATAAAGACACGAAGACAGAAAGAAGTGTTCGAGTCCTTTTATTACAAATATGTGCTGTGTTAGAAAAAGGCACACGTGCCTTCTTTTTTCCTACAGTGGAATCGGATCGCATGGGTCTTCGCCCCCATGCGATCAAATTCCTATGCGAGTTCGCAGATCGCACTGTGATCTGTGAACAAAACTGCAGGTGTAATTCACTTTTTAATGGCACCCGCACCAGTGTGAGCCTGGGTAAAAGCGGAGTTCCCCAATCAGACTGCATTGATGGGCAGTGCAGTCTGTATGTCTCTGTGTGGGCAAAGTTATTGCTGGTATATTGTTTTTGTAGCGCTATATATATTGGTATTTTACTAATATCAATTTTGACTCCCTGAAACAATGATGTCAAGAAAGAGAAAAATTGACTCTGAGTGTAGGATATTCAAAAAACAGTGGACTTATGATTACTTTTTCATGCAGTACAAGGAAAGAGCTGTGTGTCTGATATGCCAGAATATAGTGTCTGTGTTCAAAGAATACAATTTATGTCGACACTATGAAACTCAACACAAAGATAAATATGATTGTTTGGTCGGAGAAGTAAGAAAAGATAAATATTAAAACTGAAAAATACATTAACTCAGCAAAAAACTTTTGTGAAGCAGAAGCAACTAAATATTTCATCACTGCGAGCAAGTTTTCAAGTTGCCAAGCTAATAGTGTGCACTGGCAGACCATTCGTTGAGGAGAATTTGTTAAAGAATGCCTTCTTTCTGTTGCCAAAGAGATGTGTCCAGAGAAGGCGATTTATTTAGTACATTTGTTGAGTTGTTGACGGAGGTACTCGGAGACGGAGGTTGAGTTAGGGGCTTCCGCCAGGGTTTATTAACACTTATCACTAACCCTGGTTCCCTCTTTACCCTTTCCACTATCCCCGTTCCTCCAGTGACCCGCTTACGTAACGGGGTCTCCCTTAAATACCCTAGGAGGGGTGACGTCACGTGTGCTGTCCAGCGCGTGCGACCCCACGTCCGTGAGGTCACCGCACCGGACAGCGCACACGACGCCACCACTCTCCTCTACTCCTCTACATCACCCCCCCCCCCCCGTGAAAAAAAACAGCCGACCCGGCTGCAATCACCCCGCAAGCGGGGCCCCACACCGAACCGAATAATCACGAGTTCGTGTGCCTGAAGGTATAACCGGCTGCTAGAAAACTAAACCTTAGGGCAGCACGGCCCCTCAAGCAGAACAGCAACAACAACCACAACAACAAAAAACAAAACAAATAGAGCCCGAAGGCCTCATCCGCCGGATAGTGCCGAACGGGCGCCAGGGCTGGGCCCGCTGAACGGCCATCAGGGCCGTCACCGGAGCCGCATCCCCCTCGAGCGGGTATGCGGTGCTGGCCCGCTCCCCCGTACGGTGTCCGCCACCCGTGCAGGTGGCCCGTCAGCGGGCAACAGGCCCACCGCCGTGGCCTCCGGTGACCGGGGGGTCTCTGTCGGCCTCACTCGGGAGGGGCCTGGGGGCACACACACAGGTCGGACGTCACCTCCGTCAACGAGACCCAGACGGTCAGGCACGCCGGATACATCATCAGCTGGCCGCTCCGGAATTGGGGTGGATCCCCAGGGTAGATGGAACATAACGTTTGAGCCGGGACGGGTGCACTATCCACTGCCGGCGACCGAACCAAATCCGGACGCATTGCGGCCGGCGGACCTCCACAACCTCCACGGGTCCCTGCCAAGGGCGATGCAATTTGGCCGATGTGCCAACGGGGACCTGGGGACAATGCAGCCATGCTTTTTGACCCGCTACCCACGGGAGGCCAGCTGCCTGGTGTTTGGGCAGCCGCTCATTAGCCGCCTGCCGGCTTGCGGAATTCTCGGCAGCGGCCTGTCGCGCCTCGCGCAGCCGGTCAAGCGCGACCTTCAAAGGGTCGCACCGCGACCCCTTCTTGGAGGAGCCAACGTCCATCTGGACGTGCACCGGGGGCTCCGGTTCCCTACCGTACATCAAATAAAAAGGCGAAAATCCCGTGGAGGCATGAGGGGCCAACCGATACGCCGCCAAGACCCCCGGGACGAACAGGTCCCAGTCTGACTGGGACGTGTTCACCTGGTGGCACAGCATGGACGTAAGGGTGCCGTTCAAGCGCTCTACCATCCTGTCTGACTGGGGGTGGTAGGGCGAAGTGCTGATTTTCTTGGTGCCAAGGAGGTCACACACTTCCTTGAACAACCTAGACAGAAATTCCGCCCCTGGTCAGTCAACAATTGTTCCGGCGCGCCCTTGTCAAACACGTACCCCTGGACGAAGGCCTCGGTGATAGAAGAGGCTGACTGATCGACCAAAGGCCATGCCATGGGCCAACGTGTGAGGTACTCAACGCCCACCAAGAGGTATTTGTGGCCCCGTTGGGATGCAGGGAATGGCCCCAAAATGTCGAGCGCCACGAGCTCATTAACGCGAGAAACCCGGATGGACTGCAGCGGGGCCCGGTCCCGGACAACTGGGGCCTTCCTCCGCGCGCAGTCGTGGCAACCCTTCAAAATCAGTGCCACGTCATTCTCAACACCCGGCCAGTAATAGTCCCGCTTAAGGGTCAATAAGGTCTTGTGGTAGCCAAGGTGCATAAGCTTCTCGTGAATGGCTCGGGTTAATTTACCACGCAGGCTAGTGGGCACAACCACACAATAGCGTTCCAATTGGGCATCCCAACGCATGAGTAGTCCGTCATGCACGGCGATCGCCGGGGCAGCCGACGAAGCTGAGCTCCGGGCCTTATGTCCGACACGGCGCCATAGCTTCAGCAGAGAGGAATCCTCCATCTGCAAGCCGGACCATACCTCCGGGGAAGTCCAAGGCCGAAATCCGCGGCGCCGCCGCACCTGGAGGGGTGTCCGCCTCGGCCGACGCGACCAACTGGGCCACGGCGTCCCCTGGGGCCTTGCAACGGCTAGAGCCCAGGGCGCAAGCACACCCGCTGCCTGCCGGCAATCGGGATAAACCGTCCGCATTTCCATGCTGTGTCCCCTTCCTGTGGATTACATCAAAGGGGTAATCCTGGAGCACTTCGAGCCAGCGAGACAGCTGACCCGAGGGCTGACTAATCTTCAGCGAATATTGCAGGGCCGCGTGGTCGGTTCGGACCGTAAACAGCCTACCGTACAAATATGGTCTATACAACTGAACAAAATAAACTATGGCCAAAAGCTCCCTCCGGGTCACACAATATCGCTGTTCCGTCGAGGACAGAACGCGACTGCCATAGGCTACCACCCTCTCAACCCCGTCGACCACCTGGGCCAGGACAGCCCCAATTCCCGTGTCGCTGGCATCGGTATCGAGCAGGAAGGTTTTTGTAAATCCGGGTACCCCAAGGGCGGCGCATCCGCCAAGGCCGTGCGAAGCGCCGCAAAAGCCGCCTCCTCCTCCGCGCCCCAGTGAAACCTTTGGCCTTTGGCGGAAAGGGCATGCAGTGGCTTCACAATTGTCGCAAAATTGCGGACAAACCGCGATAGTACGATGCGAAGCCAACGAAGCTACGCACCTCCGCGACAGATGTGGGAGTCGCCACGTCCGGACACAAGCCGTTTTATCCGGGTCCGTGGCGACACCTGACGTGCTAACAATGTGTCCCAAATACCTCACCGATGGTTGTAGCAAGTGGCATTTCTGGGGTTTGAATTTCAAGCCAGCAGCACGCACTTTGACGAACACGCCTCAAGGCGTTGCAAGTGCTCGCCAAACGTACGGCCAAAAACAATAACGTCATCCAAGAGATTAGACAAGACTCCCACTGCAGCCCCGCCAAGACCATCTCCATGAGACGCTGGAAGGTGGCCGGGGCCGAATGGAGACCCATAGGAAGCCGATTGAACTCGAACAACCCCTGGGGCGTGCGGAACGCTGTTTTGGGTCTAGAGGCCTCATCCAGTGGCAATTACCAGAAGCCGGAGAGCAAATCTAAAGTCGAAAAGAACCGCGCGCCCGAGAGGGCGTCCAGGGAATCATCCATGCGAGGCAATGGATATGCATCAGCCACCGAGATCTTGTTCAATCTACGAAAATCGACGCAGAACCGGAGACTCCCGTCCCGTTTCTTAACTAGCACAATGGGGGCACCTCAAGGGCTAGTAGATGGGGAGATGATGTCCGCCGCCAACATTTCCTCGACAGCCGAGCGGACATGATCTTTTTCCGTTGGGCTAAAGCGGTGGGAATTAAGTCGAATAGGGGCCGCGTCGCCCGTGTCTATGTGGTGGTCCAAAAGAGTAGTGCGACCCAGATCAAACTTACTTTGGCTGAACACATCGGTGAACCGCTCGATGAGGTCGCGGAGTTGCCGACGTTCCCCGGAGGACAACGAGGCATTCTCGTCGCACAACGTGGCGATCCATGATGTGTCGGGGTCCCCCGTGCGCATCACGCCCGCCACGACCCCTCCATCCGGGGCAGCGCTCTCGGGTGGAGGAGCCGGGGTCGCGTGTGCCAGGACGGCGCCGGCCGGGACTACGACCGGCAAGGGTCCCGAATTGAGGACCTGCAAAAAAAGGTCCTGGCCCCCCGACATGGCTGTCAAGGCGCCCACAAACCCCTTCGTCCTTGAAAAGTAGCTTGATGGGGACAGGATACCCGTCTCCGTGGAGCCCATTTCGAGCGGTTTGCGCAACCTAAGGGGTATCAGGATTTGTGACGCCGGTGGTACGGTCACCGGCACTTTATTCAAGGCCCGTACACCGGCGACCAAGGGAGACAGGACGGTAGGCGATTGTAGGAATTGCAGCCGCCTCCCTGACAGCATTTCCATACAGCCCTGGTCAACGAGAATTCGGATGGGCATCCTAGACAAAAAGTCGGTCCCCAAGAGTCAAGGTCCTGGAGACCAAAATCGGCCCGGCCAACTCAATCTCGTCAACCCGAACCGACGCTACAACGTGGCCCAAGATGCCAAAACTGCCGCCGTTCGCGGCGACACAAGCCCCGCGAACCGGCCTTAATGGACCCACGCTGCGGGGTAGCAGCCCAAAAATGGCCTCAGAAATAATGGTGGCCGACGCCCTCGTATCCACCAGGAGGCGAACGTGCACCCCTTGCACATATCCTGCCACCGCTGAGGAGCCGGCAGCTGCCGCCACCATCCTATGCGCAAGCGCATCCCAGTGGCGGGTCTGTCTGGGCCATTGAGGGGGTGATGACGATTGTGCACCCGACCCTTCGAGGACAACCCCATGACGATGGGCCCTAGCCCCGCTAGATGCATGAGGTGAAGGGAGCGGCCGTGCAGATGATGCGTCGCGACTCGCCTGGGGCCCCGGACCCGATGCCAAGGAGGGTCTGGGAGAAGGTGGAGTCCCTTTTCCAAAGGCCCCCGGGGCATTCCGGCAGCCCCGCTCAATGTGGCCCCGCTGACTACAGCGGAAGCAGGCCACCGTGTCCGCCTCCTGTGGACGGGAAGGTCCGGCCGCCCCCGCTGCTCCGGACGGCGACCACCCGCCCCCCTTCCTCGACGCTCGGGCATCGCCAGGGCCGCGAGGGTGTCCGCCCCCTGAGAGGTGGCCCCCCCGTCCGGCGCCGGGACCCCACACACGCGCCATCTGAGGCCGTTGGCGGAGGGAGAGGTGCGCCTGAATGTTTTCTGCGACCGCCAAGGATGTGATCTGCCGATCAATGTTGATCGACAGAGCAATTCCTAGCTCCCTTGCCAGGTCAAGCAGCTTCCCCAAGGTCATAGAATCAAGTGCCCTGCCGTACAGGTCAGGGTATGCAGCCTGCGCCAGGGCCAGGAGCGAGCAGCGGAAGTTCAGCGGCAGTTCCCCCTCCTCCCGCCGCCGCAATGAAAACTTTAGCTGCGTGGTGGACGGCGGCTCAAAAACGTTGGCCATTTGGATATAGGCCGCCGGGAGTGTAGCCCGATTGGCCGGATGGATGGACTTGAAGGCCTGCAGAGCCCTTTCGTCCAAGCAGGTCGGAAGCACCGGCAAGGCCTCCTCCATGGACCAGCCGACCGACATGTATGCCGCGTCGAACCGGTCCTGGAAGTCGCCCCCTTGCGCGACAAATGGCGCAACGTCGGGTAACCGGCGCTGCCATGGCCGCGCGGCGCCGCGAGGTGTGGAAGCCAAGCGGCACCTGCGGGCCACCTGGCGGACGCGACGTGGTGCGCGGTGGCAGCATTGCGGCTCCCGCGGGCCACGCCGAAGACGCGAAAGGTGCGGTGGTGCTGCGGCCCCCATGGGCCACGCCGTAGGCGCAGCGAAGTGTGGCTGAGTTTCAGCCCCCATGGGCCACGCCGTAGGCGCAGCGAAATGTGGCTGAGTTGTGGCCCCCATGGGCCACGCCGTAGGCGCAGTGAAGTGCGGCTGAGTTGCGGCCCCCATGGGCCACGCCGTAGGCGCAGCGAAGTGCGGCTGAGTTGCGGCCCCCATAGGCCACGCCATAGATGCAGCGAGGTGTGAAGGCGCCTGCGCTTTCGCGACCCACCTGTCAGCAGCGGCGTACGAAGCCACGGCGTCGTCCCGCGACGCGGCAAGGACCACGGCGTTGCAGCCTCAACAGGCCACGCCGAAGACGCGGCGGTATAATTCGGGCCTGCAGCGGCCCCCGCGGCCCACCCCGCCGGCGCAGCGAGGTGCGGGACAGCGGCCGTAGCCGCGGCAACCTCTCGCGACGCGGCGAGGCACCACGGCGTTGCGGCTTCCCCGGGCCACGCCGAAGACGCGGCGGTATAACACGGAGCCGCGGCGGCCCCGCGGCCCACCCCGCCGGCGCAACGAGGTGCGGGACAGCGGCCGCAGCCGCGGCAACTTCTCGCGACGCGGCGAGGCACCACGGCGTTGCAGCCTCCATGGGCCACGCCGAAGACGCGGCGGCATAACACGGAGCCGCGGCGTCATCCATGACCAGGGACGCAGGCACGGCGAGGTGCAGAGCCGCGGCATCGCCGGTGGCCGGCCCCGTGAGCGCGGCGACAGGTGGAGCCGCGGCAGCACCCGCGGCCCATTCCGGCGGCATGGCGATGTACGGGGCAGCAGCAGCTGCCGCTGCCCACCCCGCGGCCCGGCGAGGACGGCATGCGCGTACTTACCCGGGGCCCCCGGCGGGCGCAGCTTGACGTGAAGCCGCGTCGTCGCCGGCGGCTGGTCCCGCAGCAGCGGCGTGCCGAGAAACCCCGGTCGCGTCGGTGGAGAGACGCGGCGTCGCGGTCGCCATGGCAGCCATGGCGCCGACTTGCGGCGTCGCCGTAGCAGAGGCCGCATACGGCTCCCGAGCCAACAGCGTCGGAGAGACGCGGCGTCGCGGTCGCCATGGCAGCCATGGCGCGACTTCGCGTCGCCGTAGCAGCGGCCGCATACGGCTCCCGAGCCAACATGGCCGCCGCGGATTGCGTCGCAGCCAACATGGCGGCCATTTCCGGCGGAGCGGTCGCTGGGAAAACGGCGGCGGTTTCAACGTTGGTGGTTGACAGTTGCTCCCGTCCAGAGTGCGGGCCGGTTGGCCGCGTCCGCGACTCCACCTCGGCCAACCTGACAGTCAGCTGCCCCACCGCCTGCAGGAGCTGCTGCAGCAGAGCTGCGGGGACGCTCTCCGTCTCTGGCGGCGGCGGTGAGCTGGCACTCCCCGCAGCCGACTCCTCCGCTCCGGCCTGCTCACCGGGGTCCCGGGCTCCGGGTCACTGCTGGAGCCTCCTCTCCGCCTTCGGCACCCTCCAAGCCATGTGCCGGTGGGTTCTTACGCCGTGCACCCGCTTTTGACATGTTGGCGACGGTGTAAACTTTTGAGTCTTTCAGGACCTACAATTACACAGAGGATTGAAGAAATGGGAGACAATTTCCATCAGCATTTGCAAAACTCCACAAAAAAACTTTCCTATTTTTCCTTGGCACTCGACGAAGCAATGATGTTCGTGATTCTGCACAACTTCTAATTTTTATTCGTGGGACGAATGACTATTTGGAAGTCACAGAAGAGCTTGCTGCACTGCAAAGCATCAAAAGAACAACTACAGGAGAGGATATCTATGAAAAGGTTTGCCAAACTGTGAATGGTTTGGAGCTGAACTGGGCTAAACTAGCCAGTGTGACAACTGATGGTGCTCCTAGCATGGTGGGGTCTAAGAAAGGAGTAATTGCTCGCATTAACCAAGAGATGGACAAACATAACCATTCTCATCCAATAGCCATACACTGCCTCATCCACCAACAAGCGCTGTGTAGTAAATCACTGAAGTGGGACTCTGTTAACTTCATTAGAGCTCATGCACTAAACCACAGACAATTTCAGGAATTTCTGTCTGAGCTAAATGTTGACTATGAAGATGTTCTGTACCACACAGAAGTCCGTTGGCTGAGTCGAGGGAGAGTTTTGAAACGTTTCTATGACTTACTTCCACAGATTACAGCTTTTCTGTTTTCAAAAAACAAATAAGTACCAGAGCTCAATGATGCAGAATGGAAATGGCACCTTGCCTTTCTGACAGATGTAACAGAGCTACTCAACAGTTTCAATGTGCAACTTCAAGGAAAGGGGAAGCTCATCTGTGATATGCAATCACATGTCAAAGCATTTGAAGTAAAATTAGGCCTCCTCATCAAACAAGTGAAGGAGGAAAACTTCTGCCATCTCCCCACAACTCAAAATCTGTTAGCGGAAAAACCATTGGTTGCATTCCCAAACAAAACATGTGTGGATTCACTGGAAAAATTGCAAAAGGAGTTCCAATTTAGATTTAAAGAGCTTCATCTCCATGAACAGGACATACAGCTTTTCCGTAACCCATTTTCTATTGACATTGAGAATGTGGATACAATTTACCAAATGGAACTGGCTGAACTGAAGAATTGTGACTCTCTGAAGGACGCATTCAAGTCAAGCAGCCTTCATAATTTCTATGCATTTCTCCCCTCTGAGACATATCCTCATCTCAGGAACCATGCACTCAAAATGGCAACCATCTTTGGCAGCGCTTATGTCTGTGAACAACTTTTTCCAGAATGAAACATTTGAAATCTCCAACCAGATCTAGACTAACGATGCACACTTGCATCACTTGTCAGGACTAGCAGTGACACATATAGAACCGGACATTGACCATCTCATTAGCCAAAAGCAGGCCCATAGTTCCCATTGAAATACTGGCAAGTTTGTTGATTTAACGTTACTTGTTCTTCATTTTAAATATTGTATTTGTTCCCGTTTTGTTTCTTCACTTCAAAATAAGATATATGCAGTGTGCATAGGAATTTGTTCATATTTTTTTTTAACTATAGTCTGGCCCTCCAACGGTCTGAGGACAGTGAACTGGCCCCCTGTTTAAAAAGTTTGAGGACCCCTGGTGTAGCATTTCGAGTCATTTCAGCCAACTTGGGCCAAAGTCTGCTTATATTTGTATCTTTCTGTGATTACACAGTACCTACTGAAAATGTTGATGTACAAAACATCACAGTTTTGCTAAATTTAAAATTTATGTTTAATTTTGCTTAGTGCCAATCCGTGAAGTTGAAGCATATTTTCTGCAAATGTGCCATATTTCATGGTCTACATTCACACTTGAGTATATAATGCACCAAAACCTGTCTCAAGTGTTTAGGTACATGTATAAGTGTCAGTTTGAGAGATATTTGGTGTTGCTAAAATGTATATAAATAAAGTTACAAACAAAACCAGCAGCATAAGATTTTCGTTTTTTCCAATTCACAATTATATACATTTATGGATTATGAAAAAAAACTGCAGGGAATTTTGCGGAGAAATTTTAAAATAAAGTCAAAAATGGTTTTGTCTATGAAAAAATCATTTAAAAAGTAGTTCCCAGGTGTGGGAACGAAAATCATTTTTAGCCACTTTTTCCTAGTTCACCTTACGGCCTACTAACCCATCCAGCACTCACTCACCGAGCTAATCAATCTCTAACCCATCAACTCGCTCTGCCACTGACTCTTTCAACCACAACTCACCCACGCACCCGCCCACTCACTCACCCAATCACTAACCCACTCACTCAATTTCTAACCCACCCACTCACCCACTACCCACCTAACCTCCTACCCACACACTCACTCACCCACTCACTCATCCATCCACTCGCATACTCACCTAGCCACTCACCTACTCACCCAGTCACATACACATCTACTTACCATGCCACCTACTCCATTTTTAACCCACACACACACCCAACCACTCCCCAGCTACTCAGCTACTCACCACTAACCACGTCATATTCACCCACCCATCACTCAACCACCCAATAATTCAACCACCCAATAATGCAAGCACCCATTAACTCAAGCATCCACTACTACCCACGAGCCTCTCACAAGTACCCACCCACACACTCACCAACACACTACACTGAATCTAAATTATGTTTATTTTACCAGGTAAGGCTGACAGAGCTATATAAAATATTTTCAGAAGTGGCCTGGTTACAAATGATTGGTCAACGAAGTGGCTTATCACGTAATCATTTATTGCACTGCAATCATTAAAACGCTTGTTGATTTTAAATGTGGAGGGAAATATACAGGTGTCAGGGTTGGGATAAAACCCACAACCTTCTGCATACCAGGCAAGGTAGTTAACATCTCGCCACTGTGGCGCCCCACTGTCTGACTCCCCCACCCACTAACCCACTCACACAACAACAATAACCGTCATTCGCCACTAAGTGGCGGTGACGTCACCACGACGCTTGTGCCAGGCCATGTGCACCTTGAGGCCACGTGAAGTGTCGAACGCCCGCTGGCAGGAGGTCACGGGGCAGACCCAGGTGCCACGGGTCGACTGACCGAGATGACCGAGATGACTGGCTGATGCGCCACCTGTGCCCCCTACTGTACCAACTTGCTGAGCTTTAGCCACCCGGCGCTCCGCTCGTTGTTGTGAGCGTCGCTCCTCCGCCCTCCGTTGTTGTTGGAGGGCGACTGCCTCCAACTGCCCAGTAGCGTCCTTCACGAGCCTCCTCCACTGAGGCCGATCTTGACACCGCTGGTACCAGTCATCGGCAAGTCCACTCAGCTCCACGTCCTCCTGTACCACATCACTCCATCTCTTCTCTAGCCCATGCCGCGCCCGTTTAGCCCCCTCGATCCGGCCGAACAAAAGCTGTTTAGGCATGCGGTGGCTGGGCATGCGGGCTACATGACCCAGCCAACGCAGCCTTGCCTGCCGGAGGAGCTCACTGATGGGACTTTGCCCAGATCTTTCAAGGACTTGTGAGCTCCTCACACAATCCAGCCTGGTTAAACCCAGGATGGATCGTAGGCAGGCCAGCCTAAATGTTACCAACCGGCGAAGATGCTCCACTAGGGGGGTCCACGTTCCGCAAGCGTAGAGAAGGGAGGGAATGACCGTTGTTGTATCTATGCCCTGTTTTCCGTTATTAATATTAAGAATAATTAAGAAAAAAAAATGTTTTATTATATCTATATATATATTTTTTTTAATAATGAGGACGGCTCACTTCTCCTCACGGGCACACCGGGAGTCCATGAGACATGGAGGGCGGTTGAAATGATAGGAATTCGGTCACAAAGAGGTCATAGACATCCAGACGGACAAAAAGATGTATGGACTAGCCTCCCAAGACATCTGGAGATGTACAGATAAGGTGCAGAGTAAATAACGGTTGCAACTCGCGTTTTCTTAACGTTTTCCTTACCGAAAAGTAGAAACTTAACAAAGATAATTAACCAACAAACACTATTTTTTTTATTATTAGTATATGTTTCCTACCTACACGACCGTCCGATACTAAGACCGAAGGAACTCATAAAATATAACTCAAGAATAAATGTAACACACAAGACCACATAAATGTATTGCAAACATCTCCTCAGCCACCTTTGTCTTCCAGCGGGGTCTGACAAGCAAGGAGGGAGCAAAAAGGTCACAAAGGGGGGGTTTGTGCTGATATTGGTTGTTTTCTCTCGCAAGAGACGAGGAGAGAGGAGAGGGTGCTCGCGTGTTTGAGTTAAGCACGACCGCCTTTGTCTCCCCGCAGCACAAACAGATGGCCCAGGAATGCTTGGAGGGTTAGGAGAGGTCGCGAGGAGGGATCGCGCCGGTGTCTGCTTCTTCACAGATGTTGATCCACAGAATAAATATGGAAGTAACATTAAATCACACTCTTGGGTACGTGGACAGAGTCCAGGGACTAATCGCACAAAAATTATGGATATCGAACAAAAAATCCTTGACAAAGGGAAACCCTCACAATTCGAGAGAAGGGATGGAGAGATACATATGCAAACAAAAACATGTGAGACTGACAACTTCACAGATAGAGGGAAGAAAATGTTAAAGTAAAGTCGACAGGACATGCTCCACTAAGGGCAGAGGCAAAAACTGAAGGGAAATGGCAACACGAGCGACACGGCACTGGGCGCGCACACAGAAAATGCACACCGCTTAATCACGCCCGACACAGTACAGATCAAAGTGACAGATTGCCTGATGATAACTTGTTTGATGATGACGCTGTCGGCAATCAACTTTCGGAATACCTATTCACCAGTAAAACCCTTAAATTGATGGACAAGGCTCTAGTCAGAATTCCCGATTTTGATCCACACAATAAGTCCATGGATATATACACACATATCGCAACAGTAGAAGAGGAGGCAATGATTAGAGGGCTGAGGAGACGGGATGAAAAAGCGAGTTTGTTGAAACGGAGCTTACATAAAGAATCTATCCCATGGGTAAATGCACTACCACACAAGGTTAGAAATTATTTTAAACAACTGAGCCTGGCAGTGATTCGGAAGTTTGGAGAATATTCGACACTCACTGAGGGGTTTTATGCTGTAAAATCGATGACCCAGGGCATGGACCAAGACCCACGTGACTACCTCTTACAATTTAAAAGAGCGTATTACGCAGGCGATGTGAATCAATACCACGAAGGAGATAAAATGTTCAAAATTATGTTTTTTGAATCCTTGAGCCCAGAGATTACAGAAAGGGTGAGAATGGTTTTGAATCCAGAAACCGCATCCTTACGCCACATAGAGAGCAAGGCGTACATGGCATGGTTATACAGAGCTAAGAGTCATAATTCGGATCCAGAACACAGGGAGAGGGATAAGGAACCCAGCCTCTCAGAGAGAAATAAAAATCACCGAGCAGTCCCACGATGCAGGGAGGAGCAAAAACGCACGCACCCGTGGCAAAATAAACCAGAGAGAGGTTGGCACGAGAATGAGAGCGGCACAAAGCCGAACATTCAGGAGAATCACAGAATGTGGAGGCCAAGGGCAGAATCATATCAACACCTCATGCCCCGACACACGCAAGGTCAAAATTACCCACAAAGATGGCGAAGTAACGATCCAGAAAAAATTTGGCACCCAAATGGGAGAAACACTGGGCCAAAAATGTACGAGAATCGCAGGAGGGAGAGGTTCATAGCAGAACCATATCAACACCCCATGCCCCGACATGCGCAAGGTCAAGATTACCCACAGGGATGGCGAAGTAACAATCCAGGAAAAATTTGGCACCCAAATGGGAAAAACACTGGGCCAAGGGTGTACGAGAATCGTAGGAGGGAGAGGTTCAGAACAGAACCATATCAACACCCTATGCCACGACACACGCAAGGTCGAAATTACCCACAAAAATGGCAAAGTAACAATCCAGGAAAAGTTTGGCACCCAAATGGGAGTAACACTGGGCCAAAAATGTACGAGAATCGCAGGATGGGAGGTCAAACACAATCAGTCCAATTACGGCCAATTCCTCCACCGGCTATACCAGGAGGGAATAGAGGAATAACACAGAATGCGGTCCAAATACATGATAAACAACCCACAGTGAGCGCGAGCGAGCGGCCAACACGCGCCCCACCCGCCGAGGTTTTGTTAAACCCTGAGCTCAATGGGAAATACAAGCAGGCTGCAAGTGACAGGGCGGGCAAAAACGCGGACAGTGCTCCCGTAAATGACGCGCGGATCGAATACAAGGACAGGGTTGCATTGAAGTGTGATCGGACAGTGAATAACAGACAGCAGAGACAGAGAGAGCACACAGGAAAAACAGTGCCACGCGTCGCAAAAGAGAGCGATAATGGTGCAGGGAGGGGCAACATAGAGACCCACCCTGAGGAGCGCAGGCGTGAGCCTTTGAATGAAAAATATCCAAGGGAAACCAAAATTTATGCGGATCGGAGTGCTAAAATGGAGACGAATGTTCATGACATATCGGGAATGGTGTTGGAATCTAACACACTCATAAAAACAAAGAGGGCAACATTACGAGGCACGGAATTAAATCGACACGCTGACTCGGCAAATGTGCATGTAATCGCAGAGAGAGCGAATGCCATTGATAACGGAGTACAGAAGTTGGTTGCGTGCGCGAATTCTGGTTATGTGCAGCACAATTTTTCACCACACACTCCCACGACGCGAGAGAGTGAGAGAGGAAACTACAAAAACGAACCCGAAAACCGTGATCGAATTATCAAAGTGATAAGTGGTAAACCAGGCAACATGAGGAAGGTAACGCATAAATGCGTTCGAAACCGCTACCTAGCGTTTCCCAGGATTTAACAAAAACAAACATGAATATTCGTCAGAGTTATGATGTATGAGAACCGATGTAACGCAATATCGATGTCTAACGTGTTGTTATTTGCTTTGCTTAATTCAAATGTAACCTTGTTAAGCAAAAATAAAAATGAATATTCATCAGAGTTATGATGTATGAGAACCGATGTAACGCAATATCGATGTTTAACGTGTTGTTTATTTTCTTTGCTTATTTCAGATGTAACCAGGTTAAGATTGTAATACGTACACGCGCGTCGTGAGAAGTGCGTCCGAAACCGCTGCCGAGCATTTCCCAGGATTTAACAAAAACAAAAATGAATATTCGCCGTAGTTATGATGGACGAGAACCGATGTAACGCAATATCGATGTTTAACGTGTTGTTTATTTTCTTTGCTTATTTCAGATGTAACCAGGTTAAGATTGTAATACGTACACGCGCGTCGTAAGAAATAACCGCCGAGAATGAGGGCGGCTGATGGATTCATAACAAAAAAAAAACAGGGCATTTATTTTGTTTAAAAATTCACCAGTGGCCGAATCAACCACTGATAATTTTTTAAAAGGGCGGATTGTTGTATCTATGCCCTGTTTTCCGTTATTAATATTAAGAATAATTAAGAAAAAAAATTGTTTTTATTATATCTATATATATANTTTTTTTATAATGAGGACGGCTCACTTCTCCTCACGGGCACACTGGGAGTCCATGAGACATGGAGGGCGGTTGAAATGATAGGAATTCGGTCACAAAGAGGTCATAGACATCCAGACGGACAAAAAGATGTATGGACTAGCCTCCCAAGACATCTGGAGATGTACAGATAAGGTGCAGAGTAAATAACGGTTGCAACTCACGTTTTCTTAACGTTTTCCTTACCGAAAAGTAGAAACTTAACAAAGATAATTAACCAACAAACACTAATTTTTTTATTATTAGTATATGTTTCCTACCTACACGACCGTCCGATACTAAGACCGAAGGAACTCATAAAATATAACTCAAGAATAAATGTAACACACAAGACCACATAAATGTATTGCAAACATCTCCTCAGCCACCTTTGTCTTCCAGCGGGGTCTGAAAAGCAAGGAGGGAGCAAAAAGGTCACAAAGGGGGGGGTTTGTGCTGACATTGGTTGTTTTCTCTCGCAAGAGACGAGGAGAGAGGAGAGGGTGCTCGCGTGTTTGAGTTAAGCACGACCGCCTTTGTCTCCCCGCAGCACAAACAGATGGCCCAGGAATGCTTGGAGGGTTAGGAGAGGTCGCGAGGAGGGATCGCGCCGGTGTCTGCTTCTTCTCGCTCTGTTTGTGTTTTTTGTTGCCCGCTCGCAAGGAATGCAGAGAGAGGGAGTCACGTTTTGAGTTAGGCACAGCACACAACACAGTCAGTCCGAGTCGAGCTCAGCGTTGCGACGGGGCACACAAGGGAGCTGTGGCAGTCGTGCCTCGAGAAGAGATGGGACGACGAGACATCGTTAAAGTGGCAGCCTGAGAGCAGTCTGGGTCGAGTCGTGCTCAGTCTCGCAACTCGGCTTGCGACGCAGCGTTGCGACAGGGCTCGCAAGAGAGCTGGGGCAAATCGTGCCTCGAGGAGAGATGGAACGAGGAGGGGTCGTTCGAGTCGCAGAAGTCTGAGTTCAACCTGGGTCGGTGTTGTATATGTTGGTTATGAAAATTTGTTATGTTGTATGCGTGCGTGGGTGAATTATTATGTTGTATGTGTGGGTTATGAATATTCAGTGGAAATAATAATAATTAAATGAAATTTGGCCAAATGTGTAATTATCCGGAAATATGTTAATTATGTAATTACGCACATTTTAATTATGCCAATTCGAGAGGTAATCGTATTAATTATGCGAGTGGGTGTAATTATGATAACGCAAGTCGTTATGATAACCAGACCCCGGTTCACCCCGTTATCGCTTTAACATTTACTGAGTATGTATTAGTGTGTTTATTAAGGTCACCAAGTTCAAATCTCAACGCAGAAGCAGATCTTATGCATAGATTTCAGGAAAGAATCACACAACCACTTCTGTATTGATCAATTTATTACTAATTCAACCTTAACTATGATATAGTATGCGAACTCTCAATCCCGGAACGTCAATACGGCATCAATACAGTATCATCAACGATTGTCTGATTTCACTTTGACAACTGCACATGGATCCCGCATAACGCGATGGTTGTTAGTGAGAGAGAGAGTCGTTAAAACATGCAAATACTATGCTAAGAAAACCTTAACGTTAATGAATGATTATACTCAATATTGTTCACGCAGTACCGCACTCCTTATTGATCATACGCAACCCTTATCACGTTGTTAACACCTTGGGTCACGGGACAGTTGAATATTCTGTAGAGGATGCAAGTACGTGCGGCGATTATGACTGAAGGATACTTGAAAGATTATACGGCGATAAAAAAACACAATCAAAAACAGTTACTATTCTTAAAGGCACCAATCTCAACAGATACATCGGCAGGTTATCTCAGAACGGCTCGGAGTAAGGGCCTGCGACGGTGCTCCTTTTCCGAAGATCGTTATCTTATACCAAGTTTACTAATTGGGGACCAGATCACCTGATAAGGATCCGGTGGGCCACCACTCCCCACGTGAGCGTGGCTCGGCGGAAGGAGGTGCCAAGAATCAGTTCGTATTGATGGATCTGTTGGGAATTTATGCGATTAAGAGTACAGCCCACTAAATATTAAAGATAAAAATTAAGAATACTCTTATAAGAGACGGAGGGCCATCACTCGGTCTCGTTGTGATGCTTTCCAGCCACGGATGGCTTATGGGTTCGAGTGTTTTTGAGTGGTAAGAGTTGTCTTGAATAGTCAGTGTTCGGAGTCGATTCTTTAGGTCAAACAGACGCCTGGTGGTCGTGTGGTGAGGGGGCGGTGCGCGTCATACGTATCAGGCGCTCCCCTGTCACCGTGGTGAATTGGCTCGGATGGCTGTTGATACGCTGTCGCAGTTCGGAACCCGGTCGGTAGGTGGCGCCCACAACTCGCTCGTAGCGTGCAGCGCTGGATCGTCGCCAAGTCGCGACGCTCACCACCGGCGGCAGCGGAGACCTCCGGCGGCAGCAGAGATTGACGAGCTGAAGATGAGTCGAGCCGACCCGCTGGTCGCAGCTCGCTCCTGAGTCGACCCTCCGGTCGAGCTCGCTCCTGAGTGGACCCGCTGGTCGCGCTCCTGAGTGGACCCACTGGTCGCACTCCTCCTGAGCCGACTCTCCCGGTCGCGCTCCTGAGTGAACCCGCTGGTCGCACTCGTTCCTGAGTCGACCCTCCCGGTCGAGCTTCTGAGTGGACCCTCCCGTCGCACTCCTGAGTGGACCCTCTCGTCGCACTCTTTAGCTTTTTTTGGAAGGTCGTGTAGGTAGGAAACATATAATAATAGTAAAATATTATTGTTTGTTGGTTAATTATCTTTGTTAAGTTTCTACTTTTCGGTGGGGAAAACGCCAAGAAAACGCGAAGCTTCAACCGTCATTCACTCTGCACCTTATCTGTACATCTCCAGATGTCTCGGGAGGTTTAGTCCATACATCTTTTTGTCCGTCTGGATGTCTATGACCTTTTGTGACCGAATTCCTATCATTTCAACCGCCCTCCATGTCTCATGGACTCCCGGTGTGCCCGTGAGTTGTTTTCATTATNAAAAAAATAGATATATAAAAAAATATATATATTTTTTCTTAATTATTCTTAATATTAATAACGGAAAACAGGGCATAGATACAACAGTCCGCCCTTTTGAAAATTATCAGTGGTTGATTCGGCCACTGGCGAATTTTCAAACAAAGTAAATGCCCTGTTTTTTTTTGTTATAAATCCATCAGCCGCCCTCACTCTCGGCGGTTATTTCTTACGACGCGCGTGCACGTATTACAGTCTTGATATGGTTACATTTGAATTGAGCAAAGAAAATTAAACAAACGTTAACATCGATATTGCGTTACATCGGTTCTCATACATCATAACTCCGACGAATATTCATTTTGTTTTTGCTTAACATGGTTACATTTGAATTGAGCAAAGAAAATTAAACAAACGTTAAACATCGATATTGCGTTACATCGGTTCTCATACATCATAACTCCGACGAATATTCATTTTTGTTTTTGTTAAATCCTGGGAAACGCTAGGTAGCGGTTTCGAACGCATTTATGCGTTACCTTCCTCATGTTGCCTCGTTTACCACTTATCACTTTGATAATTCGATCACGGTTTTCGGGTTCGTTTTTGTAGTTTCCTCTCTCACTCTCTCGCGTCGTGGGAGTGTGTGGTGAAAAATTGTGCTGCACATAACCAGAATTCGCGCACACGACCCACTTTGACACTTGGTTCGAGGCATTCGCTCTCTCTGCGATTACATGCACATTTGCCGAGTCAGTGTGTCGATTTAATTCTGTCCCTCGTAATGTTGCCCTCTTTGTTTTACGAGTGTGTTGGATTTCAACACCATTCCCGATACGTCATGGACATTCGTCTCCATTTTAGCACTCCGATCCACGTAATTTTTGGTTTCCCTTGGATATTTTCCATTCAAAGGCTCATGCCTGCGCTCCTCAGGGCGTGTCCCTGCTGTCTGTTTTTGTACTGTCCGATCACGCTTCAATGCAACCCTGTCCTTGTATTCGATCCGCGCGTCATTTACGGGAGCATTGTCCCCGTGTTTGCCCGCCCTGTCACTTGCAGCCTGCCTGTATTTCACATTGAGCTCCGGGTTTAACACCTCGGCGGGTGGGGCGCGTGTTGGCCGCTCGCTCGCGCTCACTGTGGGTTGTTTATCATGTATTTGGACCGCATTCTGTGTTATTCCTCTATTCCCTCCTGGTATAGCCGGTGGAGGAATTGGTCGGAATTGGATCGATTGTGTTTGACCTCCCATCCTGCGATTCTCCTGAATGTTCGCATCCATACCTCCGCGGTATGTGTAACACCTTCCCGCTAGGTGGTTATCTTCCCATCTCTGTGCGTAATTTGAACCTTGCGTGTGTCGTGGGATGGGGTGTTGATATGGTTCTGCTCTGAACCTCTCCCTCCTACGATTCTCCTGCACCCTTGGCCCAGTGTTTTTCCCATTTGGGTGCCAAATTTTCCTGGATTGTTACTTCGCCATCCCTGTGGGTAATCTTGACCTTGCGCATGTCGGGGCATGGGTGTTGGTATGGTTCTATTCTGAACCTCCCCCTCCTGTGATTCTCCTGAATGTTCGGCTTTGTGCCGCTCTCATTCTCGTGCCAACCTCTCTCTGGGTTATTTTGCCATGTGTGCGTGCGTTTTTGCTGCTCCCTGCATGGTGGGACTGCTCGGTGATTTTTATTCCTCTCTGAGAGGCTGGGTTCCTTATCCCTCTCCCTGTGTTCTGGATCCGAATTATGATTCTTAGCTCTGTATAACCATGCCATGTACGCCTTGCTCTCTATGCGGCGTAAGGATGCGGTTTCTGGATTCAAAACCATTCTCACCCTTTCTGTAATCTCTGGGCTCAAGGATTCAAAAACATAATTTTGAACATTTTATCTCCTTCGTGGTATTGATTCACATCGCCTGCGTAATACGCTCTTTTAAATTGTACGAGGTAGTCACGTGGATCTTGGTCCATGCCCTGGGTCATCGATTTTACAGCATAAAACCCTTCAGTGAGTGTCGAATATTCTCCAAACTTCCGAATCACTGCCAGGCTCAATTGTTTAAAATCATTTCTAACCTTGTGTGGTAGTGACTTTACCCATGGAATAGATTCTTTATGTAAGGTCCGTTTCAACAAACTCGCTTTTTCATCCCGTCTCCTCAGCCCTCTAATCATTGCCTCCTCTTCCACTGTCGCGATATGTGTGTGGATATCCATAGTCTTATTGTGGGGGTCAAAATCGGGAATTCTGACTAGAGCCTTGTCCATCAACTTAAGGGTTTTACTGGTGAATAGGTATTCCGAAAGTTGATTGCCGACAGCGTCATCATCAAACAAGTTATCATCAGGCAATCTGTCACTTTGGTCTGTGTTGTGTCTCTTGTGTTTAAGTGGCGTGCATTTTTGTGTGCGCGCCCAGGGCCGTGTCGCTCGTGTTGCCATTTCCTTCAGTTTTTGCCTCTGCCCTTAGTGGAGCATGTCCTGTCGACTTTACTTTAACATTTTTCCTCCCTCTATCTGTGAAGTTGTCAGTCTCACATGTTTTTGTTTGCATATGTATCTCTCCATCCCTTCTCTCGAATTGTGAGGGTTTCCCTTTATCAAGGATTTTTTGTTCGATATCCATAATTTTTGTGCGATTAGTCCCTGGACTCTGTCCACGTACCCAAGAGTGTGATTTAATGTTACTTCCATATTTATTCTGTGGATCAACATCTGTGAGTTTCGCTGGTGTCGCGAGCACTGATTTCTCATCCCTCTCGAGGGTGTGAGGACATTTCTCCTCGTTTATTAGAGACGATTTCTCTCCTGTTTCCTTTCCAAAATTTTCCTCATTCCACAATCCCTGTCTGTATGCCTGTGTGAGAAGGCATGAGTCCTGTCCTGCCTTCTCTGCAGTTTTTGCATCGTGTTCGCCTTTGTTACATCTTATCCAGTCACTTAGTTTCCCTCGAGGTGTGTTCGTGTTATCGATATAGCTCCCTTCCCATATGTCTCTCTGACTGTACTGCTTTATAACAGATTGGTCGGTACGTTTTAATACGAGCTCGCAGTATCCCGTAACCCATTCCAAAATTATTCTTAATCCTAGCATCTTAGGTATGGCAAGAGTTACTTTGACATTTCTATTTTAGAGTGCATATAAAACAATTATCTCACAGAGGGTAGTCAGTTTGAATCGAGCTATTCTGTACTTTTCCGATTCAGAGTGCGTACCTCTAACACCATTTATCACAGGATGCAATCGGTTTGATACGGTATTATCTTAATTCCACTGTCTTTTTTTTTCAACCTGCTATTCTGGGTTTTAACCTCAGAGGGCGTTTTTTTTTGTTTTACGCCCGTTTTCCATCACCATGCAATGTTCGATCCCGATATTCTGGTTAACACGAAGTGATTCATTCCATCATCCATGCAAAACACTGTCTGTGAGAGATCCCGGACGACGCCACCCATTATGTTGTATATGTTGGTTATGAAAATTTGTTATGTTGTATGCGTGCGTGGGTGAATTATTATGTTGTATGTGTGGGTTATGAATATTCAGTGGAAATAATAATAATTAAATGAAATTTGGCCAAATGTGTAATTATCCGGAAATATGTTAATTATGTAATTACGCACATTTTAATTATGCCAATTCGAGAGGTAATCGTATTAATTATGCGAGTGGGTGTAATTATGATAACGCAAGTCGTTATGATAACCAGACCCCGGTTCACCCCGTTATCGCTTTAACATTTACTGAGTATGTATTAGTGTGTTTATTAAGGTCACCAAGTTCAAATCTCAACGCAGAAGCAGATCTTATGCATAGATTTCAGGAAAGAATCACACAACCACTTCTGTATTGATCAATTTATTACTAATTCAACCTTAACTATGATATAGTATGCGAACTCTCAATCCCGGAACGTCAATACGGCATCAATACAGTATCATCAACGATTGTCTGATTTCACTTTGACAACTGCACATGGATCCCGCATAACGCGATGGTTGTTAGTGAGAGAGAGAGTCGTTAAAACATGCAAATACTATGCTAAGAAAACCTTAACGTTAATGAATGATTATACTCAATATTGTTCACGCAGTACCGCACTCCTTATTGATCATACGCAACCCTTATCACGTTGTTAACACCTTGGGTCACGGGACAGTTGAATATTCTGTAGAGGATGCGAGTACGTGCGGCGATTATGACTGAAGGATACTTGAAAGATTATACGGCGATAAAAAAACACAATCNAAACAGTTACTATTCTTAAAGGCACCAATCTCAACAGATACATCGGCAGGTTATCTCAGAACGGCTCGGAGTAAGGGCCTGCGACGGTGCTCCTTTCCGAAGATCGTTATCTTATACCAAGTTTACTAATTGGGGACCAGATCACCTGATAAGGATCCGGTGGGCCACCACTCCCCACGTGAGCGTGGCTCGGCGGAAGGAGGTGCCAAGAATCAGTTCGTATTGATGGATCTGTTGGGAATTTATGCGATTAAGAGTACAGCCCACTAAATATTAAAGATAAAAATTAAGAATACTCTTATAAGAGACGGAGGGCCATCACTCGGTCTCGTTGTGATGCTTTCCAGCCACGGATGGCTTATGGGTTCGAGTGTTTTTGAGTGGTAAGAGTTGTCTTGAATAGTCAGTGTTCGGAGTCGATTCTTTAGGTCAAACAGACGCCTGGTGGTCGTGTGGTGAGGGGGCGGTGCGCGTCATACGTATCAGGCGCTCCCCTGTCACCGTGGTGAATTGGCTCGGATGGCTGTTGATACGCTGTCGCAGTTCGGAACCCGGTCGGTAGGTGGCGCCCACAACTCGCTCGTAGCGTGCAGCGCTGGATCGTCGCCAAGTCGCGACGCTCACCACCGGCGGCAGCGGAGACCTCCGGCGGCAGCAGAGATTGACGAGCTGAAGATGAGTCGAGCCGACCCGCTGGTCGCAGCTCGCTCCTGAGTCGACCCTCCGGTCGAGCTCGCTCCTGAGTGGACCCGCTGGTCGCGCTCCTGAGTGGACCCACTGGTCGCACTCCTCCTGAGCCGACTCTCCCGGTCGCGCTCCTGAGTGAACCCGCTGGTCGCACTCGTTCCTGAGTCGACCCTCCCGGTCGAGCTTCTGAGTGGACCCTCCCGTCGCACTCCTGAGTGGACCCTCTCGTCGCACTCTTTAGCTTTTTTTGGAAGGTCGTGTAGGTAGGAAACATATAATAATAGTAAAATATTATTGTTTGTTGGTTAATTATCTTTGTTAAGTTTCTACTTTTCGGTGGGGAAAACGCCAAGAAAACGCGAAGCTTCAACCGTCATTCACTCTGCACCTTATCTGTACATCTCCAGATGTCTCGGGAGGTTTAGTCCATACATCTTTTTGTCCGTCTGGATGTCTATGACCTTTTTGTGACCGAATTCCTATCATTTCAACCGCCCTCCATGTCTCATGGACTCCCGGTGTGCCCGTGAGTTGTTTTCATTATAAAAAAAATAGATATATAAAAAAATATATATATTTTTTCTTAATTATTCTTAATATTAATAACGGAAAACAGGGCATAGATACAACATCGGGGCTGGGTTTCAGCCGTGCTCCGGCTGGCGGAGCGTCGTGAGGAAACGAAACACCGATGCCGATAGCAGGTGTCGCTTCTCGCAGAACGAAGTTAAGTGCGAGTGAAGCTGGCAGCTGCACGAACAAGGGAAGCACGGAGCAGAGAGAGTGACGAGTGACGACAAGCAATCAACCTGTAAAAGGGCGGAGATCGCCAAGCGTCGACCAAGCGAGCAAAGCAGAGAGCGCGAAGCAGTGGAGGAAGCCTGGTCAAACGGCTGCGAGGAGAGGACAACGCCATCGAATGCGCCGTGTGCCTGAGGGCACACCGACCAACGACCAGTGTGAACACACAAGACGTCCAGAGCGACGGCGAGCATCATGCCGACTCAACAATCAATCGAGCAGTGGAGAAGCCGGGGGCTGCCACCAAGAAAGCGCGAGCGCCACCGAGCGACACCCAGCGCCACCGAGCGACACCGAGCGACACCCAGCGCCACCGAGCGACACGAGCGACCGAGCATCTTCAAGGACAGCATCGTGCCAACTCGTCATCCAGCAGTGGAGAGAGCGAGAGAGCGCACAAGCAGAGACACGCAGGGGCTCGCGGCGGCCACGCCCAACCTCCTACACCACACAAGCTAACGACACAATTAATATTACGAGGGGACAACGCACACACAGCACGCACACGAATAAGACTTTTAAAAAAAAAATTGTCTTTGCGTTTCAAAAAGGGTTGCCATTTCGAGGTGGTGCGTTCAATATCAACTGATCGTGCAAAGCAGTTGCTGCCGTCGAGTTACATGAATAAAAAATGTTTAGTCATTCATATTAGGTAATCGCATAATATCGTAAATGCATAAGTGTTTATTCATTAATTTTAGTCAAATGCATAGTCTCGCAACTGCATAAGAGTTTATTCATTCATTTTAGTCAAATGCATAATCTCGTAATTGCATAAGAATTTTAGTTATTCATATTAATCGAATGCATAATATCGCAAATGCATAAGAGTTTGGTTATTCATGAATTATTGACGCATGTTTGACCTGCATGATAGAATATCACATGCTTGTTAGAATAAAATTGCTTAACACCAACTGTTCGAGTGCTTCTTTCCAAGTCCATGCAAAACTATCTTATTCATAAGAGCTGTTGCCTGTGATGAGATCTGAAACTGGTGACCTCAAATATCATAACACACGCTAAGATAATCGGTAAACGTTTAATCGATGATAATCGTGTTATCCTGATTGATATAACTCTGGATAAACGAAGCTGAGCCTAATTATCACAACTGCACACAGTAACATAATCGCAAGCATCCGCATAAATTACTACGATTATCTCCGTGATTATCATAATTTATGCATATAATCACACACATTATCATAATTTATCCATGTTAATACACACATTAACATAATTAATGCGATTTGCGCATTTTTCGGAAAATTATTAATTTTTATTATTTTTATCAAAATTTCATAACCCAACACATACAACACCGTGGCCGAGAAGACCTGAAGCTTCGTGCGGAGCGACAGACCAGGTAGCTTCCACACAGCGTTACGCAACCGATGAAAAGATATTGCCGCTCGACTGATTCGGAGTGAGACCTCTGATGATAAACTGGAGCCGGTCATAAGCACACTGCCCAGGTATGGGAAACTCTCCACTCTCTCCACAACTGCCCCATCACCAATTGGGAGCTGTGGGGGTGGAGTGTCCGATGGTACCTAACCTCCAACCCACACACACTCACCCACCCACACATCCACGCACCCACACACTCACCCACTCACTCATCCATCCACTCACTAACTCACCCAGCCGTGCACCTACTCTCCCACTTTAAGATCCACTCACCCTGCCACCTACTCAATTTATAACCCACCCACCCACCCAACCAGCCAACTCCCTCAGCCACTCACCCACTACCCACGTAATTATTGACCCACCCACTAATTTAATCACCTACTAATGATTCCAAAGAACACAGGATGAGATGTTACTATCCTTTGTGCAAGCACTTCCAAGAGTTCATGAACAGTGAGCCTGGTGAAATTTGGGGAGCGCATCGTCAGTAGTGACCCTTTGGTTCACATACGGTCTGTGCCCTGGTAGTCTCCTCTCGATTGCAGGTCTCGGAGGCTGAGTGAGTTCCACTCCTGTTGTTGGTTCCACCTCAGTTGTTACTTCGGTGCTTGAGTTTACGTCCTCCATGACAGTGGTACTGATGCACTGCAAACTATGGTTTGCGTCCAGTTGCTGTGCTTCATTCGACTGATTTGATCGCTTTCGCAGAAAGTAATCAATGCGAGGCCTCTGTCTCTCTTTACCCAAACACCCCTTCTTCCCCTGGTGGATCCTCAACCCATGGTGTGATGTAACTTTCCTCCAACCACAGACACATACCTGCATCTGTTTGTGGCCTGCTGTTGCAGCGGAACTTGTGACAGTTGCTGTGGTGTTCTCTTGTGCTGTGCTCTCATTACTCGTAGTCGTTTCCGGTCCAGTCGTTACAATGTTGTCAGTCGATGAGTCATCTTCCGCCCCCGCTCTCGCAGACTCTAGGGGTATTCTCGTATGTTGACTTTCTGTAGCTAAATCGGGTGTTTCCAACATACTGCGAAGCATGGGAAACTACAGAAATGGGAAGCTAACCCATGACTGTCCCAGTGGGGTCTATTCCCTCCTGTCAGCCGTCTCTCCGTGCCGCCACAAGGACTTTCCCTGTTGTCAGCTGATCTTTCTCAGCAGTCACTGGACAAATGTAACCACCCACGAACTCAATCACTGAGTCACTCGAACTTACCCACTCACCAAGCCACCCACTAAATCTCAAACCCACACTCATGCACTCACCAACCTGCCCACTCACCAACACCCTTAACTAAATCAAAATTATGTTTTTTTTGCCAGGTAAGGCACACTGACCTATATAGATTGTTTTGAGAAGCAGGGTTTGGATCGAACCTACGAACTTAAAAATACCAGGCAAGGTAGTTAACAATTTGCCAACATGGCACTCCACTCTCTGACTCTCCCAACCACGAGAACACACACTCAAACACCCACCCACTAACGCAACCATCCATTCATTCAACCACCGAGCCAAGCACACACTCACCCACTCACCAAGCCACTCACTCAATCTCTAGCCCACACTCACTCACCCAGCCACTGACCTACTACCCATCAAACGTCGCACTCACTCATCCACTCTCCCACTCGGCCACTCATCTGCAAACTAAATGAAAATTACGCTTTTTTTTACCAAGTAAGGCCCTCAGCTATATAGCTATTTTTCAGAAACCACCTGACCACAAATAACAGCTCAATAAGTGGCTTTTCACGTATAAAGTTATAGCAGCCAAATTCTATAATTGCATGTTTTAAAATGTGGAGGGAGAACCCGGAGCACTAGAGAAAATTTCACGTGACCATGGGGAGAACATGCAAATACAGGTGTCAGGGTCGGATCGACCTCACGACCTCCTGTATNAAAGGCGAGGTAGTTAACAGCTCGCCACCATGGCACTCTACCCACTCACCCATTCNAAAACACCCACCAACCCACTCACAAACCCACTCACTCTGCCACCCACTCAATCTTTAATCCACTCACTCAACAACTTACTCACCTACTCAACTATTCACACCCTCACTCACACACCCACCCATTCACCCACTCAACCTCTAACCTACCCACCAACGCACTCCACAACCCACCTACCCACTCACCCACCCAATAAACTAAACAATCTTTTTTATTTTACCAGATAAGGCTCAGAACTATATTAATATTTTTCAGACGTGACCTGGTTACCTGATTATCACGGAGACATTTATTGCAGCCAAATCCTCTAAATGCATTTTGATGTTAAATCTGGAGAGAAAACCTGGAGGACCCGGAGAAAAATCGACACGACCACGGGGAGAACATGCCAACTCCAAATATACAGGTGGAAAGGATGGGATCGAATTCACAAACTCCTGTATACTAGGTGAGGTAGTTAACATCTCGCCACCGTGGTGCCTCACTCTTTGACTCACCCACCCACCCAATCACACACTAACTCACCTGCTCAACCTTTGATATTCACTCACCCACCCACTAACTGACCCACTCACTCACTCACCCAACAATCTACTCACCCACCCACTAACCTATTCACTCAACTCCTCACTCACCACTCCCCCACAGAATCACGCACTGACCTACCCACTAACTCACTCAGTCACTCACTAATTCACCCACCCACTCAACCATCCACCCACTTACTTACTTATCCAGGCACTCACTTACTCACCCATTAAGCCTCTCACCCACTCACCCACACAATCACCTAGTTACCCACCCACTCAATCTCTAACCCACCAATTTACTCATCGACTCACCAACCCACCTCTCAGCCACTCCCTCACCCACTCACTCACTTCAAACTATTCACTCACCGACCCACCCACCAATTCACACAATCACCCACCACCCACTCAATCTCTAACACACTCATTCACCTACTCCCTCAACTACTGACCGACCCACTCACCCACCGACTCACCCATTGACTCACCCACCAACTCACTCACAGACCCACCCAGCTAATCACTGTGTAGTCCTCACCTCTTCCAGTATTGTGAGATATTCTTCCTCCCAGCGGTATCTTCACGACAACGCCCTGAAGGGTGGGCAAGCCTCTCAACGAGTCGAGCGAGCGGGGCAACAGCCTGGTCATGTTGGGTTCATAGCGCAGTGCGGCACATGCATACACACAAGCAGAACACACACATATGAACACAATAACAACAGTGGAGCCACTCACGCGATAGGGATGGGCCGCATGGTCCACTCCAGCTCGATGTACGGCTTGCCCGGATACAATGTTAACTACCTCGTCTGGTATACAGGAGGTTGTCGGTTAGATCCCAACCCTGACACCTGTATATTTGGAGTTTGCATGTTCTCTCTGTGGTCAAGTGGATTTTTATTCTGGTCCTCTGGATTTTCCCTACACATTTAGAAACAGGCGTTTAGAGTAGTTGGCTGCTATAAATTTCCACATAAGGCACGTTTTGACCTATCATTTGTGGCCAGGTCACTTCTAAAAAAGAGTTNCGTTACTCAGTAAGATGGTTGAGACACGTGATGAGCCCATGTGTAAGGGGTTGAGTGAGTGGTTTAATTCATGATTGACTGATTGGTTGAGTGAGTGATTTATGGAGCGATTGGTTCAGTGAGCGAGCGGGTGGTTGAGTGAGTGGTGAGTGAGTGGTTGAGTGAATTAGTGAGTGGTTGAATGAGTATTTGAATGAGTGTTTGAACCAATGAGTGAGTGTTTGAGCGCATGCGTGTGGTTGAGTGGTTGAGTTAATGACTGAGNGATTGATTGAGTGGTTGAGTAAGTGGATGGTTGAGTGAATGGTTGAGTGAGTGGTTGAGTTATGACTGAGTGATTGATTGAGTGGTTGAGTAAGTGGATGGTTGAGTGAATGGTTGAGTGAGTGAGTAGTGAGTGAGTGGTTTAAGTTAGTGGATGAGTGAGTGGTTTTACGAGTGGCTGAGTGAGCAAGTGGCTGCGCGCACCTTGGCTGCGTTGTCCAGAGTGTCCCGCTGGTGCCGCTCCACTGTTGCTGCACTTCGCCAGGGTGAGAGCGGCGGTGCCGCGCCCGCAGCTGCTCCAGCGACTACGCCATCTTGCCCAGCCCCCCTGGCGAGCACGCAGCATGCCCTGGAGCTCCCATCACATGGTGCTGGCAATCTGAGACACCGCCTGTAGCACACACACAAGAAGAGATACGGGAATGGATTATGGCGACCTGGGTGACGAGATCACTACTTCGCCCGGTATACAGGTGGTTGTAGGTTTGATCCAAACCCTGATGCTTACATATTCAATTCTGCTCGTCCAGGCGGAAGAGAATCCAATCACATTTATTCGATGCGATGTTTCTCATGGGATATAATAAGCGACAACATTTGGACCCCAAACCGAGAGGATCTGGGATGTTTGTGGTTTTTGCCAATAACTCTGGAAAGAAATGTCGCAGAATCAAGGTGGGACTCGTCCAGCGACATAATGGTTGAGTGACTGGTTGAATGAATTCGGGAATGGTTGAATGAGTGAGTGGTTGAGTGAGTGGTTCAGTCAGTTAGTGGTGAGGGAGTGACTGGCTGAGTGAGCGAGTGGTTGAGTGATTGAGATAGAGTGACGAAGCAGCTGAGCGGTTAAGTTAGTGAGTCGTTGAGTGAGTGTGTGATTGAGTGAATGGTTGAGTGAGTTAAAGAGTGANGGTTGAGTGGTTGAGTAAGTGATTGAGTAAGTAGCTTCGTGAGTAAGTAGCTTCGTGAGTGTGCGGCTGAGTGTTGAGTGTGTGGCTGAGTGAGTGGCTAAATGAGTGAGTGGCTGAGTGAAGGAGTGGCTGAGTGAGAAAGTAATTGGTTGAGTGGTTGAGTAAGTCATTAAGTGAGTGGTTTTGAGTGAGTGGTTAAGTGAGTGGTTAAGTGAGTCCCCAAGCCGAGAGGATTCTGGTGAGTCGTTGATTTGGTGAGGGGTTGAGTGAAAGGTTGAGGGGTTGAGTGAGTGGTATAGTTAGTCGTTGAGCGAGTGGTTGGATGAGGGTTGAGTGAAAGGTTGAGTGAGTGAGTGGTAGAGTTAGTCGTTGAGCGAGTGGTTGAGTGAGCGAGTGCTTGAGTGAGTGAGTGGTTGAGTGAATGGTTGAGTGAGCGAGCGGTTGCATGAGCGAGTGGTTTAGTGAGTGAGTGGCGAGTGAGTGGCTGAGTGGTTGAGTGTGATGGTTGAGTGATTGAGTGGGTGGTTGAATGATTGGTTGAGTGGTTGAGTTAAATATGAGTGAGTGGTTGAGTGAGTGAATATCTGAGTGAGTGAGCGGCTGAGTAGTTGAGTGAGTCGTTGAGTGTGTGGCTGAGTGAGTTTGTGGCTGAGTGAGTGAATGGCTTAATGAATCACAGCTATGATAAAAATGGACATCAGCATATAAGTGGTCTTGTATTATCTCAGTATAATGAAGTTTAATATAAAATTGTACACTCACAGGATCGAGATAAAGATGACATTGCACATCGGAGTAAACCGAGTCGCGGCTATGATGACATTTTGCATTAGCATAACATTGATTTATTAGCATACAAAATTACTTTTTGCAGAGCGATTTAATACAAAAGTCTGATAGACTACATTCATTTTTTTTTATAAAAAG
>MU249826.1:0-43599 GCA_018977245.1 Lethenteron camtschaticum
GTGTCTGCGTCTCCTCCCTAGGCTGAGAATTCCTCCGATCTCGCCATGAAGAATCTACTGCAGGTGTGTGAGCACGGTTCTTGCCAAACCTTCACGCACCACCACCCCTCGACCCGCAAGCATCTTCTACTTCTTAGACTACGTTTAACGAGGTGTAGCAGCAGCAGTAGCAGTGCATGGTCGGTGATCGGTGATTCAATTTGAACGTTTCGATTGCAACACAAGCAATCATCATCAGGTATAAAATAAATGGCAACAAAAATCTAACTATGGACAGACATATAAGCAGACAGACATCTTATTGGTTCTTTCGGTAAAGTCGTCACGTAGAAGGGAAGTAATAAAATAATAAAAATAGAACATAATAAAATAATTCTCACGACGTTTCGGCCACAACGCAAGCAGCCGTCCTCAGGTGAAGAACAGGTCTGTCGAGAAGACAGAGTCTGAATGACACACACCTCCGACTCTGTCTTCTCGACAGACCTGTTCTTCACCTGAGGACGGCTGCTTGCGTTGTGGCCGAAACGTCGTGAGAATTATATTATGATGTTTAATTTGTATTATTTTATTATTTCCCTTCTACGTGATGACTTTACCGAAAGAACCAAGAAGATGAATCCCTGCAGTCACGAAAGCTTTAAATAGAATTATTTTATGATGTTTCATTTTTATTATTTTATTACTTCCCTTCTACGTGACTTTACCGAAAGAACCAAGAAGATGAATCCCTGCAGTCACGAAAGCTTTAAATAGAATTATTTTATTATGTTTCATTTTTATTATTTTATTACTTCCCTTCTACGTGACTTTACCGAAAGAACCAAGAAGATGAATCCCTGCAGTCACGAAAGCTTTAAATCAAAATCAGACATCATAAAGACACACGGAGAGAGAGAACACGTATCGGCACAAAGAGAGAGGTCGTCTCTGTGACGAGGCCTTAAATATAGAGAGGGGGGGCGGGGGCGGCGAGAGGGAGGGGGCAGAGAAAAAACTAGCATGTCAATGAGTGGACAACGACGTGGTACGGTACGCAAGCTTGAAAATTAGGAGAAAGACACTAAAATTAAATAACCTAGTAAAATATCGAAATGTAATGCAACGCAGAGAGTCGGTCAACACACAATTAACAATTAACAGGGTCGGGATCGAACCCACGGCCTCCTGCGTACCAGGCGAGGTAGTCAACATCTCAGCACGGGGAGAGAGAGAGACGCAGACTCCATCACAGTCACACGACCTCCTGCGCACCAGGCGAGGTAGTCAACATCTCAGCACGGGGAGAGAGAGAGACGCAGACTCCATCACAGTCACACGACCTCCTGCGCACCAGGCGAGGTAGTCAACATCTCAGCACGGGGAGAGAGAGAGACGCAGACTCCATCACAGTCACACGACCTCCTGTGCACCAGGCGAGGTAGTCAACATCTCAGCACGGGGAGAGAGAGAGACGCAGACTCCATCACAGTCACACGACCTCCTGCGCACCAGGCGAGGTAGTCAACATCTCAGCACGGGGAGAGAGAGAGACGCAGACTCCATCACAGTCACACGACCTCCTGCGCACCAGGCGAGGTAGTCAACATCTCAGCACGTGGAGAGAGAGACGCAGACTCCATCACAGTCACACGACCTCCTGTGCACCAGGCGAGGTAGTCAACATCTCAGCACGTAGAGAGAGAGACGCAGACTCCATGACAGTCACACGACCTCCTGTGCACCAGGCGAGGTAGTCAACATCTCAGCACGGGGAGAGAGAGAGACGCAGACTCCATCACAGTCACACGACCTCCTGCGCACCAGGCGAGGTAGTCAACATCTCAGCACGGGGAGAGAGAGAGACGCAGACTCCATCACAGTCACACGACCTCCTGTGCACCAGGCGAGGTAGTCAACATCTCAGCACGGAGAGAGAGACGCAGACTCCATCACAGTCACACGACCTCCTGTGCACCAGGCGAGGTAGTCAACATCTCAGCACGGGGAGAGAGAGAGACGCAGACTCCATCACAGTCACACGACCTCCTGCGCACCAGGCGAGGTAGTCAACATCTCAGCACGGGGAGAGAGAGAGACGCAGACTCCATCACAGTCACACGACCTCCTGCGCACCAGGCGAGGTAGTCAACATCTCAGCACGGGGAGAGAGAGAGACGCAGACTCCATCACAGTCACACGACCCCCACCCCTCACCCTCCCCTCTCGCCCCCCCTCTCACCCTTCTCTCCCCCCCCTCTCACTCACCACCCCCTCTCACCCCCCTCTCACCCCCCTCTCACCCCCCCCTCTCACCCCCCTCTCACCACCCCTCACCCCCCTCTCACACCCCCTCTCACCCCCCCTCACCCTCCCCTCACCCCCCCCTCTCACCCTTCTCTCCCCCCCCCCTCTCACTCACCACCCCCTCTCACCCCCCTCTCACCCCCCTCTCACCCACCCCTCTCACCCCACCCTCTCACCCACCCCTCTTCTCACCCCCCTCTCGCCCTCCCCCCCCCTCTAACTCCCTCTCTAACACTCCCTCTCACCCCCCCCCTCTCACCCCCCCCTCACCCCCCCCCTCTCACCCCTCTCACTTCCCCCCCCACCCTCTCACCCCCCCTCTCACCCCCCCCCTCTCACTTNCCCCCCCCCTCTCACCCCCCCTCTCACCCCCCCCCCCCCCCCCCGTGCACAGGGCATCCTGGGCCCCAGCCTCTCGTCGCAGGCCTCCTCTGTGGCTCCTGCCCCCCCGGCCCCTCCCCCCCTCCCCCCCCGCGGGGGCCGGAGGGGGGGCTCCTCCCCCCCCCAGCCGGCTGCCCGCGCTGCTGAGCGGACTGGTGGGGGTCGCCACGGCGACGGGGGGAGCGTCGTCGTCACGGCAACAGCAGCCTCAGCCCCCCCACGCCGGAGGAGGAGTTGGGGGCACGGACGGGTGGCCTCACCCCTGGGTGAGTGGGGGGGGGTGGGTGGGGGAGTGGGTGGGTGAGTGGGGGGGTGAGTGGGTGGGGGGGGAGTGGGTGGGGGGGGGGGGGGGTGAGTGGGGGGTGGGTGAGTGGGGTGGGTGGGTGGGTGAGTGGGTGGGTGGGTGAGTGGGGGGGTGGGTGGGGTGAGTGGGTGTGGGGTGGGTGTGGGGTGAGTGGGGTTGGTGGGTGGGTGGGTGAGTGGGTGGGTGGGTGGGTGAGTGGTTGAGGGGGTGGGTGAGTGAGTGGGTGAGTGGGTGAGGGGATGGGTGAGTAGGTGGGTGAGTGGGTGGGTGAGTGCGGGGTGGGTGAGTGGGTGGGTGGGTGAGTGGGTGAATGGGTGGGTGGGTGAGTGGAGGGGAGGCGTGGGTGAGGTGAGGGGGATGAGTGGAGGTGTGGGTGAGGGGGGTGAGGGGGTGGGAGGGGTGAGGGGGGTGTGGGGGTGACTGGGTGAGGGGGTGGATGGGTGAGGGGGGCGAGTGGGTGAGGGGGGTGAGTGGGTGAGGGGGTGAGTGGAGGGGTGGGTGAGGGGGGTGAGTGGAGGGGTGGCGGAGTGAGTGGAGGGGTGGGTGAGTGACTGGGTGGGTGGAGGGGGTTGCTGGCGTGTGATTGGCCGAGACGAGTTGGTGGTGTCTGGGTGAGGCTGGGCAGGTGGGCCTAGGGGGGGGGGGGGGGCGACTGAATCCGCCTTGGATTCTGATTGGTCGGTGGTGTCTGTGTGGGTGTGTCTCCGCTGTCTGTGCGCTGTGATTGGTCAGACCTGGTGCTGCTCCACGGAGGAATTCCGGGGGCCATTTCTGCTCCGTTTGGAACCGGATCGCTCTCCCCGGGCATCCGTGGCTCCATCTCCACGGTACGGGGAGAGGGGGGGGGGGGGGTGGTAGGGGGAGACACGGGGGGGGGGGGTGGTAGGGGGAGAGACGGGGGGGGGGGTGTGGTAGGGGGAGACACACNGGGGGAGAGACACACGGGGGGGGGGGGTGTGTGGTAGGGGGAGAGACACACGGGGGGGGGGGGTGGTAGGGGGAGAGACGGGGGGGGGGGTGTGGTAGGGGGAGACACACGGGGGGAGAGACACACGGGGGGGGGGGGTGTGGTAGGGGGAGAGACACGGGGGGGAGGGGGAGAGAGACACGGGGGGAGGGAGACACGGGGGAGGGAGACACGGGGGGAGGGAGACACGGGGGGAGGGAGACACGGGGGAGGGAGACACGGGGGGAGGGAGACACGGGGGAGGGAGACACGGGGGGAGGGAGACACGGGGGGAGGGAGACGGGGGAGGGAGACACGGGGGAGGGAGACACGGGGGGAGAGACGCGGGGGAGGGAGACGCGGGGGAGGGAGACACGGGGAGAGACGCGGGGGGAGGGAGACACGGGGGGAGGGAGACGCGGGGGAGGGAGACACGGGGAGAGACGCGGGGAGGGGAGAGACGCGGGGGAAGGGAGACACGGGGGGAGAGACACGGGGGAGAGACACGCGGGGGAGAGACACACGGGGGAGGGAGACACACGGGGGGAGGGAGACACACGGGGAGAGACACACGGGGGAGGGAGACACACGGGGGGAGGGAGACACACGGGGGGAGGGAGACACACGGGGGGAGGGAGACACACGGGGGGAGGGAGACACCGGGGGGAGAGAGACACACGGGGAGAGAGACACACGGAGGGAGAGAGACACACGGAGGGAGAGAGACACACGGGGGGAGGGAGACACGGGGAGAGACGCNGGGGGAGGGAGACACGGGGGGAGGGAGACACGGGGAGAGACGCGGGGGGAGGGAGACACGGGGAGAGACGCGGGGGGAGGGAGACGCGGGGGAGGGAGACGCGGGGGGAGGAGACACGGGGGGAGGGAGACACGGGGGGAGGGAGACGCGGGGGGAGGGAGACACGGGGAGAGACGCGGGGAGGGGGGAGACACGGGGGGAGAGACACGGGGGGAGAGACACCGGGGGGAGAGACACGGGGGGAGAGACACACGGGGGGAGAGACACACGGGGGGAGGGAGACACACGGGGGGAGAGACACACGGGGGAGGGAGACACACGGGGGAGGGAGACACACGGGGGGGAGAGAGACACACGGGGGGGAGAGACACACGGGGGGAGAGACACACGGGGAGAGAGACACACGGAGGGAGAGAGACACACGGGGGAGGGAGACACACGGGGGGAGGAGACACACGGGGGGAGGGAGACACACGGGGGGAGGGAGACACACGGGGGGGAGAGAGACACACGGGGGGAGAGAGACACGGGGAGAGAGACACGGGGAGAGAGACACGGGGAGAGAGACACGGGGAGAGAGACACACGGGGGGAGAGAGACACACGGGGAGAGGGTGACTCCCCTACCCCCCCACCACCTCTCACCCACTGCCCTTTCCCCGCGTGGCGGCGTCTCTCCCTTTAGGGGGGCTCTCTGCATGGGCTGGGCCCCCCCTCCCCTCCACCGCCCCCCCCTTCCAGCAGCAGCTGGGACCCCCCCCACCGCCGCTGCCTCCGGCGTTGGCGTCGTCTCGAGCGGAGATGGCGCTGCAGCTGCAGCTGCAGCAGCAGCAGCAGCAGCTGCAGCAGGCCGCACTGCTCGGCAAGCAGATGGAGGCCTTCAGGCCCAGGTGGGGGGGGGGTGTCACTCACTCACTGTGTCACTCACTTGCTGGGTCACTCGCTCACTCGCTGTGTTACTCACTCGCTGGGTCACTCACTTGCTGTGTCGCTCACTCGCTGTGTCGCTCACTCGCTGTGTTACTCACTCGCTGTGTCACTCACTGTCACTCACTCAGTGGGTCACTCGCTGTGTCACTCGCTCGCTGTGTCACTCACTCGATGTGTCACTCGCTCGCTGGGTCGCTCGCTGGTCACTCACTCGCTGGGTCACTCGCTCGCTGTGTCACTCGCTCGCTGTGTCACTCACTCGCTGGGTCACTCACTCGCTGTGTCACTCGCTCGCTGTGTCACTCGCTCGCTGGGTCACTCGCTCGCTGGGTCACTCGCTCGCTGGGTCACTCGCTCGCTGTGTCACTCGCTCGCTGTGTCACTCGCTCGCTGTGTCACTCGCTCGCTGGGTCACTCGCTCGCTGGGTCACTCGCTCGCTGGGTCACTCGCTCGCTGGGTCACTCGCTCGCTGGGTCACTCGCTCGCTGGGTCACTCGCTCGCTGTGTCACTCACTCGCTGGGTCACTCACTCGCTGGGTCACTCACTCGCTGGGTCACTCGCTCGCTGGGTCACTCGCTCGCTGTGTCGCTCGCTGTGTCGCTCGCTGTGTCGCTCGCTGTGTCGCTCGCTGTGTCGCTCGCTGTGTCGCTCGCTGTGTTACTCGCTCGCTGTGTGACTCACTCGCTATGTCACTCACTCACTGTGTCACTCACTGTGTCACTCGCTCGCTGTGTTACTCACTCGCTGTGTTACTCACTCGCTGTGTTACTCACTCGCTGTGTTACTCACTCGCTGTGTTACTCACTCGCTGTGTTGCTCACTCGCTGTGTCGCTCGCTCGCTGTCGCTCGCTCGCTGTGTCGCTCGCTCGCTGTCGCTCGCTCGCTGTGTCGCTCACTCGCTGTGTCACTCGCTCACTCGCTGTGTCACTCGCTCACTCGCTCGCTCACTCGCTGTGTCACTCGCTCACTCGCTGTGTCACTCACTCACTCGCTGTGTCACTCACTGGGCCACTCACTCACTGGGCCACTGGGTCACAGGCGAGGTAGTCGACATCCCCAAGTCCACCGCTGTGCCCTTGCCCCTACAGTTCCGCGGGGCTACCTGGGGAGCTTTACCTTTGTCTTTGTGTCTCCTCTTCCCCAGGCCGGTGGCCGCGAGGTCACCGGCCACCAGGCCCTGGACTCCAGAACTGTCTCCACCCGCAACGGTGGTGAGCACCACTCCTCGCTCACCACTCACTCACTCACCACTCACTCGCTCGCTACTCACTTACCACTCACCACCTCGCTCACCACCCACTCATACACTCACTCACTCATACACTCACACTCACTCGCTTACTCACTCACCACTCGTACACTCACTCATACACTCACTCATTCGCTCATACAGGCACCACTCACACACTCACTCACCACTCACTCACACACTCGTACACTCACTCACTCATACACTCATACACTCACTCACCACTCACTCACACACTCTACACTCACTCCCACTCACCACTCTACACTCACTCACCACTCNTACACTCACTCACCATCACTCATACACTCACTCACTCACTCACCACTCATACATACACTCCACTCACTCACTCACTCACTCACTCATACACTCACTCACCATACACTCACCACTCGCTCACTCACCACTCACTCACTCACGCTCATGCACTCACCACTCACTCACTCATACACTCACTCACTCACCACTCACTCACTCATACACTCGCTCACTCATATACTCACTCATACACTCACTCACTCATATACTCACTCATACACTCACTCACCACTCGCTCACCACACCCCCCCTCCCCCCTCCCCACGTGTCTCCCCCCCCGTCCCTCCGCAGGTCTCTCCGGCGTTCACCCCAACATCGGTGATCCGCAAGATGCACGCTCACCACCACGCTCACCACCACGCTCACCACCCGCTCACCACCCCCACAAGTCTCCCGCTCCTCACTCCTCCTCCATCCTCCTCGACCCCTCCACCACCGTCCCTCCTCACCAGCCGCCTCACCAGCCGCTTCCTCACCAGCTGCCTCACCAGCCGCCTCACCAGCTGCCTCACCAGCCTCCTCACCAGCTGCCTCACCAGCTGGCCACGGAGTGCAGTCCCGGGGGGCCGGGTGGTCCTGATCCCAGCGGGGGTGGCGGTGGTGGTGGTGGTGGTGGGGGGCCCTCACCTCTGCTCACGCCTGGAGCCCCTACGGACAGCACGGCACAGGTGGGTGGGTGGTGTGTGTGGGGGGGTGTGGGTGGTGGGAGGTGTGAGTGGGTGGTGGTTGGGTGGGGTGTGGATGGCGGTGGTGGTGGTTGGGTGGCTGAGTGGTGTGGGTGGTGGGTGGGTGGTTGGGTGGTAGGTGGTGGGGTGGGTGGTGGGTGAGTGGTGTGGGTGGGTGGTGGTGGTTGAGTGTGTGTGGAGTGGTGGTGGGTGGGTGGTGAGTGGGTGGGGGTGTGAGTGGGTGGGGGTGTGAGTGGGTGGGGGTGTGAGTGGGTGGGGGGTGAGTGGGTGGGTGAGTGGGTGGGTGGTGGTGGGTGGGTGGGTGGGAGTTGGTGGGGGGTGTGAGTGGGTGGGGGTGTGAGTGGGTGGTTGTTGGGTGGGTGGTGGTGGTGGTGGTTGAGTGGGTGGGTGGTGTGGGTGGGTGGTGGGGGGGTGTGGGTGGGTAATGGTTGAGTGGTGTGAGTGGGTGGGTGGTGGTGGGTGGGGTGTGAGTGGGTGGTTGTTGGGTGGGGTGGTGGTGTGGTTGAGTGGGTGGGTGGGTGGTGGGTGGTGGGGGGTGGGGTGGGTGGTGGTTGAGTGGTGTGAGTGGGTGGGGGGTGTGAGTGGGTGGTGTGGGTGGGGTGGTGGTGGTGTGGTGGTTGAGTGGGTGGGTGGGTGGGTGGGTGGTGGGGGGTGTGGGTGGGTATGGTTGAGTGGTGTGGGTGGGTGGGCGGTCAGATGGGTGACTGCTGGCTAGTGGTTGAGTGGCGTGTGCCTGTGATTCATCATTGCCCTCACCACCACCACCACCCCCAGCTCTACGCAGCTTCACCACACCACCGGCACCGCGGCACCACCGGCCGTGGCTCCCGGCTCAACACCGGCTCCTCGCCACCGNCCCCCCCCTCCACCGCCGCCACCGCCGCCACCACCGCACCGCCACCGTCACCGCGACAACGACGACGAAACCTCCGACGCCGGTGACGTCATCGACGGAGGCGGAGCCAGAGGGGGCGGTAGAGCCAGAGGGGACGGCAGCGGCGTTCGGGGCGGCGGTGGCGGTGGTGGTTCTTTGCCGGCTCTCGCATCCGGCGTTACCGCCACCACCGGCGCTGCCTCTGCAGCAGCCGAACCTCCGGGCGCTCCGCCGGTTCGGGACTCGAAGCAACAGCAGCAGCAGCAGCTGCAGTTGCCCTCGCTGCTGCTACAACAGCAGCAGCAGCAGCATCAGCAGCAGCAGCAGCAGCAGCAGCATCAGCTGCAGCAGCAGCTGCAGCAGCAGCAGCAGCAGCAGCGGGCGCTACTGCATCTGCAGCAGCAGCAGCTGATTATGAGGGGAGCGGTGGCGGCACAGAGGCAGCTGGGTTTGGCAGGTGAGCGGGTGGGTGAGTGAGGTGGGTGGGTGAGTGAGGGTGAGTGAGGTGGGTGAGGGTGAGCGGGTAGGTGAGTGAGGTGGGTTAGGGTGAGTGAGGGTGGGGTGAGGGGAGGGTGAGTGGGTGGGTGAGTGAGGGTGGGGTGAGGTGGGTGAGTGGAGGTGGGTGAGGGTGAGTGAGGTGGGTGAGGGGAGGGTGAATGAGGTGAGTGGGGCGGGTGAGTGGGGCGGGTGAGTGGGCCGGGTGAGTGGGGCGGGTGAGTGGGGCGGGTGAGTGGGGCGGGTGAGTGAGGTGGGTGAGTGGGGCGGGTGAGTGGGGCGGGTGAGTGGGGCGGGTGAGTGAGGTGGGTGGGTGAGTGAGGGTGAGTGAGGGTGAGTGAGGGTGAGGGTGAGCGGGTAGGTGAGTGAGGTGGGTGAGGGTGAGCGGGTGGGTGAGGGTGAGTGAGGTGAGTGAGGTGAGTGAGGGTGGGGTGAGGGAGGGTGAGTGAGGTGGGTGAGGGGAGGGTGAATGGGTGAGTGGGCCGGGTGAGTGGGGCGGGTGAGTGGGGCGGGTGAGTGGGGCGGGTGAGTGGGGCGGGTGAGTGGGGCGGGTGAGTGGGGCGGTAGTGCGGTGGTGAGTGAGGTGAGTGGGGCGAGGGTGAGTGGGGGCGGTGAGTGGGGCGGGTGAGTGGGGCGGGTGAGTGTGAGTGGGGCGGGTGAGTGTGAGTGGGGCGGGTGAGTGTGAGTGGGGCGGGTGAGTGTGAGTGAGGTGAGCGGGGCGGGTGAGTGGGGCGAGGGTGAGTGGGGCGAGGGTGAGTGGGGCGAGGGTGAGTGAGAGTGGATAGGGATGGACGATTGGGTGAGTGGGTGAGTGAGTGACCAGGTGGGCGAGTGGTAACGTTGTTGTTGCTGTGGTAACGTTGTTGTTGCTGTGGTAACGTTGTTGTTGTGGTTGTGGTAACGTTGTTGTGTTGTGGTTGTGGTAACGTTGTTGTTGTTGTGGTAACGTTGTTGTTGCTGTGGTAACGTTGTTGTTGCTGTGGTAACGTTGTTGTTGTTGTGGTAACGTTGTTGTTGTTGTGGTTGTGGTAACGTTGTTGTTGTTGTTGTGGTTGTTGCAGGAGGAGGGTTTCCTGCTCCGGTCGATGCGACCATCTTTGGTCTCCAGTCCTCGAACACTCCTCACTTCCTCAGCTCCCAGGTCAACAACCACAACAACCACCACCACTACAACTACAACCACCACTACAACCACCACTACAACAACCACCACCACTACAACTACAACAACCACTACAACAACCACTACAACAACCACCACCACTACAACAACCACCACAACAACAACTACAACCACCACAACCACCACAACAACTACAACAACCACTACCACAACCACAACAACCACTAACACCACTACAACCACTACAACAACCACAACTACAACTACAACCACTACAACAACCACTACCACAACCACTACAACCACTACAACAACCACTACAACAACAACAACCACTACAACCACAACAACAACAACCACCACTACAACCACTACAACAACCACTACAACAACAACCACTACAACCACCACCACTCANCTACAACTACAACCNCCACTACAACCACTACAACCACTGGTGACAACAACACCACAACAACCACTACAACTACAACCACCACATAAACCACCACTACAACAACCACCACTACAACTACAACCACCACTACAACCACCACTACAACTACAACCACCACAACTACAACTACAACCACCACTACAACTACAACCACTAACACTACAACAACCACCACCACAACAACCACCACAACCACAACAACCACCACTACAACANCCACCACAACCACAACAACCACTAACACTACAACAACCACCACTATAACTACAACAACAACCACCACTATAACTACAACAACCACCACTAACACTACAACAACAACAACCACCACTAACACTACCACAACAACAACAACCACCGCTACCACTACCACAACAACCACGCTCGCAGCACTTGCCCCTACAGCGCTGTGTGGGCTACACGGGGTACCTCTGTCTGTGTGTGCAGGCTGTAGCCCTGGCACAGCTGCAGGCGCAGCTTCCTACTGCAGCTGCAGGCACCCCGGTGCAACTCGCCCTGCTTCAGCAGCAGCAGCAGCAGCAGCTGCTACGCCAGAGTAAACACTCGCTCACTCACTCACCCAATCACTCAATCACTCGCCCACTCACTCACTCGCCCGCTCACCCAATCACTCGCCTGCCAACTCACTTGCTAAATAACTCATCCGCTCGCTCGCTCACCACTCACTCACCCACTCACTCACCCAATCACTCGCCCGCTCACCCAATCACTCGCCTGCCCACTCGCTCGCTAAATAACTCGCTCGCTCGCTCGCTCACCACTCGCCCACTCACTCACCCGCTCACCCAATCACTCACCCACTCACTCGCCCGCTCACCCAATCACTCGCCTGCCCACTCGCTAAATAACTCATCCGCTCGCTCGCTCACCACTCACTCACCCACTCACTCACCCAATCACTCGCCTGCCCACTCGCTCGCTAAATAACTCGCTCGCTCGCTCGCTCACCACTCACCCACTCACTCACCACCCGCTCACCCAATTACTCACCCACTCACTCGCTCGCTCACCCAATCACTCGCCTGCCCACTCACTCGCTAAATAACTCATCCGCTCGCTCGCTCACCACTCACTCACCCATTCACTCACCCGCTCACCCAATCACTCACCCGCCCGCTCACCCAATCACTCGCCTGCCCACTCACTCGCTAAATAACTCATCCGCTCGCTCGCTCACCACTCACTCATTCACTCACCCAATCACTCGCCCGCTCACCCAATCACTCGCCCGCTCACCCAATCACTCGCCTGCCCACTCGCTAAATAACTCGCTCGCTCGCTCACTCACTCACTCACCCACTTAGCCACTCAATCACTCGCCCACCCACTCACTCGCCAAGTAACTCATCCACTCACTCGCTGACCACTCACTCACCCACTCACTCACTCACCCACTCAATCGCTCAATCACTCACCTAGCCACTCAATCACTCGCCCACCCACTCACTCGCCAAATTACTCATCCACTCACTTGCTGACCACTCACTCACCTACCTACTCAATCACTCGCCCACTCGTTCACTTAGCCACCCGATCACTCAATCACCCGCCTGCCTACTCACTCGCTAAATAACTCATCTGCTCGCTCGCTCACCACTCACTCACTCAATCACTCACCCACTCACTCGCCCACTCACTCACTTAGCCACTCAATCACTCGCCCACCCACTCACTCGCCAAATAATTCATCCGCTCACTCGCTGACCACTCACTCACCCACCCACTCAATCACTCACCCACTCACTCACTTAGCCACTCAATCACTCACCCACTCACCCACTCACCCAATCACTCGCTAAATAGCTCGCTCACTCACCACTCACTCACTCACCCACTCAATCACTCACCCACTCACTCACTTAGCCACTCAATCACTCACCCACTCACCCAATCACTCGCTAAATAGCTCGCTCGCTCACCACTCACTCACCCAATCACTCACCCACTCACTCACTTAGCCACCCCACTCACCCAATCACTCGCCCGCTCACCCAATCACTCGCTAAATAACTCGCTCGCCACTCACTCACCCACCCACTCAATCACTCACCCACTCACTCACTTAGCCACTCACTCACCCACTCATCACTCACTCACCCACTCACTCACTAAATAGCTCACCCACCCACCCACTCACTCACTCGCTCACCCACCCACTCACTCATTCACCCACTCGCTCACCCACCCACTCAATCACTCACTCGCCCACCCACCCAATCACTCACCCACTCACTCACTTACCCACCCACTCAATCATTCACTCGCCCACCCACCCAATCACTCACCCACTCACTCACTTACCCACTCAATCATTCACTCGCCCACCCACCCAATCACTCACCGACTCACTCACTTACCTACCCACTCAATCATTCACTCGCCCACCCACCCAATCACTCACCCACTCACTCACTTACCCACCCACTCAATCATTCACTCGCCCACCCACCCAATCACTCACCCACTCACTCACTCACTCATCATTCACTCGCCCACCCACCCAATCACTCGCCCACTCACTCACTTACCTACCCACTCAATCATTCACTCGCCCACCCACCCAATCACTCACCCACTCACTCACTTACCCACCCACTCAATCATTCCCTCGCCCACCCACCCAATCACTCACCCACTCACTCACTTACCCACCCACTCAATCATTCACTCGCCCACCCACCCAATCACTCACCCACTCACTCACTTACCCACCCACTCAATCATTCACTCACCCGCAAACTAATACGTTCATCACGGACACGCACGACACGTACAGACACTTACAGACACAGGTATACGTACGCACGCACACACACGATCTCTCTCTCCCAATCTCTCTCTCACGGCCCCACTCACTGTCTCTGTCTCTCTGTGTCTCTGTGTCTCTGTGTCTCTGTGTCTCTGTGTCTCTCTCTGTGTCTCTGTCTCTCTGGATCTATGTCTCTCTGTATCTATGTCTCTCTGTGTCTCTCTGTCTCTCTGTGTCTCTGTGTCTCTCTGTCTCTATGTGTCTCTTTCTCTCTTTCTCTCTGTCTCTCTGTCTCTCTGTCTCTGTCTGTCTCTCTTCTGTGNCTCTCTGTCTCTGTGTCNCTCTGTGCCTGTGTGTCTCTCTCTCTCTGTGTCTCTCTCTGNCTCTCTCTGTCTCTGTGTCTCTCTCTGTGTGTGTCTCTCTNGTGTGTCTCTATCTGTCNCTGTGTGTGTCTGTCTCTCTCTGTCTCTGTGTGTGTCTGTATCTTTCTGTCTGTGTCTCTCTGTCTCNCTGTGTGTCTCTGTCTCTGNCTCTGTGTCTCTCTGTGTCCCTTCTCTCTGNCTCTGTCTGTGNCTCTATGTGCGTGTCTCCCCGTAGCTGCCTTGTCTCAGTGTGTTTCTCTCGTCNCTCTCTGTGCCTTCTCTCTGNGTCNCTGTGTCTCTCTCTGTGTATGTGTCTCTCTGTGTGTCTCTGTGTCTCTCTGTGTCTCTCTGTCTCTCTGTCTGTCTGTGTCTCCTCCCCTCTCTCAGCCGCTCTTCCCACAGAGGCGATACCCACCGACGCAGCAGCGGCAGCAGCAGCAGCAGCGGCCATAGCCTCACGTCTCCACCACCACCACCATCAGCAGCAGCATCATCATCAGCATCATCAGCGTGCTGCTGCTGCTGCTGCTAGCGGAGGAGGTGGTGGAGGTGGTGGACAACTGAGCCGATGGTTCGGATCGGATGTTCTTCAGCAGCAGCAGCTCCCTTCGATGCCCAGCGTTGTGATCTCTGTGGACGAGTTGGAGCTGCGGCCTTGATTGTCCACCCCCGAAGAGTGGTGGGTGGACGCGGGGGAGGGTTTGGGGTGGGACGTGGGGGGCGAGGTGGTAGTGGTGGTGGTCCGGGGTGGAGCTACGTGCCACGATTGTCCACCCCAGGAGAGGGTGGACGTGGGGTGGAGGAGTTGGAGCTACGTGCCACGATTGTCCACCCCCGAAGAGTGGTGGGTGGACGCGGGGAGGGTTTGGGTTGGGACGTGGGGGTGAGGTGGTGGTGGTGGTGGTTCAGGGTGGAAGAGTTGGAGCTACGTGCCACGATTGTCCACCCCCAGGAGAGGGTGGACGTGGGGGTGAGGTGGTAGTTGTGGTCCAGGTGGAAGAGTTGGAGCTACGTGCCACGATTGTCCACCCCCAGGAGAGGGTGGACGCGGGAGGGTTGGGTGGACGTGGAGGTGAGGTGGTGGTGGACGATTTGGAGCTACGTGGGGTGGTGGACCACCTTTGCCACTACGTCTACCGTCAACCATTTACCACCATCACCACCATCATGGCTCCAGACAGCACCTGCACTACCGCCACCACCATCACCACCACCATCACTACCACCACCACCATCACCACACCATCACTACCACNACCATCACCACTATCACCACCACCTTCACCACCATCACTACCACTGCCATCACTACCCTCGCCACCATCACCACCACCACTATCATCGCCACCATCACTACCACCGCCATCACCACTATCCTCACCCTCACTCCCATCACTACCCTCACCACCATCGCCACTACCACCACGCCATCACTACCCTCACCACCACCACCATCACTACCCTCACCACCATCACCATCACCGCCATCACCACTATCCTACCCTCACTCCCATCACTACCCTCACCACCATCACCACTACCACCACCGCCATCACTACCCTCACCACCATCACTACCCTCACCACCACCGCCATCACTACCCTCACCACCATCACTACCCTCACCACCATCACTACCCTCACCACCATGGTGGTGGTGGTGGTGGTTGTTGTTTATTTTCCCTTCTCTGTTTGTAGAGGGGTTGTTTGTTTGTTTGTGTTTGGGGGTTGGAGGGGGAGGGCAGGAGGTGGGGGGGGGCGAAGGATGAGGATGGGAGGGCTGCTGATGTTTTGATTTACTCGCTACCATCGCCATCACCATCATCACCATCACCACCGTCTCTATCAGCAGCTACCAGCATCGCCAACACCACCATCACCACTACCACCAACATCACTAGCACCACCCACCACCATCACTAGCACCACCATCACTAGCACCACCATCACTACCACCAACATCATCACCATCATCACCACTATCACCATCACCACTAGCACCAGCATCAACACCACCATCACTAGCACCACCATCATCACCACCACTAGCACCACCATCACTAGCACCACCATCACTAGCACCAACATCATCACCATCACCACCACCACCATCACTAGCACCATCATCACCACCACTAGCACCACCATCACTAGCACCACCATCACTAGCACCAACATCATCACCATCACCACCACTACCACCAACATCACTAGCACCAACATCATCACCAACATCACTAGCACCACCATCACTAGCACCACCATCATCACCACCACTACCACCAGCATCACTAGCACCACCATCACTAGCACCACCACCACCATCATCACCAACACCACCACCATCATCACTAGCACCACCACCATCATCACTAGCACCACCATCACCACCACCACCATCAGCAGCAGCAGCAGGGTCGTAATTGGGGCAGCCGAGATTTGTTGAGAGGTTTTGAGCCGTGGTGATGATGGAGTTTGTGGTGGTGGTGATGGGGTTGGTGGTGGTGATGATGTTGGTGGCGGTGGTGGTGGTGGTGATGATGATGATGTTGGTGGTGATGGAATTGGTGGTGGTGATGATGATGTTGGTGGTGATTGAGTTGGTGGTGATGTTCACCATGGGTATGCCGGTGATGATGGAGTTGGTGGTGGTGATGGTGTTGGTGGTGTTCACCATGATGGTGGTGATGATGGAGTTGTTGTTGTTGGTGGTGTTCACCATGGGTATGGCGGTGATGATGGAGTTGGTGGTGGTGATGATGATGTTGGTGGCGATTGAGGTGGTGATGGTGGTGTTCACCATGGGTATGGCGGTGATGATGGAATTGGTGGTGGTGATGATGATGTTGGTGGCGATTGAGTTGGTGGTGGTGATGGTGGTGATCACCATGGGTATGGCGGTGATGATGGAGTTGGTGGTGGTGATGATGATGTTGGTGGCGATTGAGTTGGTGGTGGTGATGGTGGTGATCACCATGGGTATGGCGGTGATGATGGAGTTGGTGGTGGTGATGATGATGTGGTGGCGATTGAGGTGGTGATGGTGGTGATCACCATGGGTATGGCGGTGATGATGGAGTTGGTGGTGGTGATGATGATGTTGGTGGCGATTGAGTTGTGATGGTGATGGTGTTCACCATGGGTATGGCGGTGATGATGGAGTTGGTGGTGGTGATGATGATGTTGGTGGCGATGGAGGTGGTGATGGGGGGTGGTGGTGGTGGTGATGATGGTGGTGGTGTTCACCATGGTATGGCGGTGGTGATGGAGTTGTTGTTGGTGTGTTCACCATGATGGCGGTGGTGATGGAGTTGTTGGTGGTGGTGGTGGTCACCATGATGGTGGCGTTAGACTCCGGTGGCGATTGCCAATTTGTCGACGGTGCCGAGTTCATTTGTTTAGCGGCGGTGCCCGGATGTCCTGGGCCTCTGTCCCCAGCCAGAGTAACGTGGAGTTTGAACGCAGCAGAGAGAGAGAGAAGACCTCTGCGTGTGCGTGTGTGTGGTTTAGGGTTTTTTTGGTTTGGCGATGGGTGTGGGGTGGGGGGAGAGCCTTGACGGGCTCGTGTGCGTGTGTGTGCGTGGGTGTGTGTGCGTGGGTGTGCGTGCGTGTGTGCGCGCGTGTGTGTGTGCGTGTGCATGTGTGTGTGCGTGTGCACGTGTGTGTGTGTGTGCGTGTGCACGTGTGTGTGTGTGTGTGTGCGTGTGTGTGTGCGTGCGTGTGTGCGTGTGTGTGTGTGTGCGTGTGCACGTGGGTGTGTGTGCGTGTGCGTGGGTGTGCGTGCGTGTGTGTGCGTGCGTACCACCACCACCACTGTCACAACACACAGTGGTGGTGGTGGTGAACGGNACCACCACCACCACCACTGTGTGTTGTTGTGACGGTGGTGGTGGTGAACGGCACCACCACCACCACTGTGTTGTTGTGACGGTGGTGGTGGTGGTTGTGGTTTTCGTAGACAGCTGCTGCTGCTGCTCAAAGCACTTGCCTCACCTCCCCTTACAGCACCGTGTGTGGGGCTACACGGGGCAGCTTTGTCTGTGTGTGTGTGTGTGTCTGTACGCGCGTGCAGACGGTGTATCTAGGCATGTACATAGATACGGGACGGGCACACGGGGGTTTACACACAGGCACGCACGTACACACACACTTATCCGTGTAGGTGTTTGTGTGTACGGTGATGGGTTCGCGTTCGCTCGGTCGCCCACACGCTCGCTCGCACAAACGTTCACCCGCTCGCTCGCTCACCTACATGCTCACTCACCCAAACGTTCGCTCGCTCGCTCACCCGCTCGCTCACCCGCACGCCTGTTCACCCACATGCTCACTTACCCAAACGTTCGCTCGCTCGCTCGCCCGCTCGCCCACACGCTCCCTCTCACTCGCCTACTCACTCACCCTCCCACTCACCAATTCACTCGCTCGCTCATCTCCCCCAACGCCATTCGCAGCTTCTGCTCGCCCTTGCTCACCCCTCACTTGCCCACCTGCTCACTCACCTACTCACTCACTCACCACATGCTCACCCACTCACCTACTCACTCGCCTACATGCTCACCCACTCGCTCACCTACTCACTCTTTCACTCACCCACCCACTCGCCCACTCTTTCACTCACCCACCCACTCAATGATTCACTCACCCACCCACCCACTCACCTACTCACTCGCCCACCTACTCACTCTTTCACTCACCCACCCACTCACCTACTCACTCACTCGCCCACTCACTCTTTCAGTCACCCACCCACTCAATCATTCACTCGCCCACCCACTCACCCCCTCACTCACTCGCCCACATGCTCACCCACTCACTCACTCGCCCACCTACTCTTTCACTCACCCACCCACTCAATCATTCACTCACCCACTCACCCCTCACTCACTCGCCCACATGCTCACCCACCCACTCACCTACTCACTCACTCGCCCACCTACTCTTTCACTCACCCACCCACTCAATCATTCACTCACCCACCCACTCACCCCCTCACTCGCCCACATGCTCACCCACCCACTCACCTACTCACTCACTCGCCCACCTACTCACTGACTCTTTCACTCACCCACCCACTCAATCATTCACTCACCCACTCACCCCCTCACTCGCCCACATGCTCACCACCCACCACTCACCTACTCACTCACTCGCCCACCTACTCACTCACTCTTTCACTCACCCACCCACTCAATCATTCACTCACCACCCACTCACCCCCTCACTCGCCCACATGCTCACCCACCCACCCACTCACCTACTCACTCACTCGCCCACCTACTCACTCACTCTTTCACTCACCCACCCACTCAATCATTCACTCACCCGCACCGCTCGCTCACTCGCCCACATGCTCACCCACTCACCTACTCACTCGCCCACTACTCACTCACTCTTTCACTCACTCACCCACTCAACCACCCACCCACTCAATCATTCACTCACCCACCCACTCGCACCACTCGCTCACTCACCCACCCACTCGCTCACTCACCCACACCACTCACTCACATACACCACTCGCTCACTCACCCACACCACTCGCTCACTCACCCACACCACCCACACCACTCAATCAGGCACCACCCTCGTCGCTCGCCCTGTGGCCAACGCTTCCCTCTGCCGGAGTCTGTCAGAGGAAGGAAGCGATGGCTCCCCCCCCCCCCCCCCCCCCCCCGTGGACTTTGTCGACGACGTTCTGAGTTTTGCACCAAGTGCTGATGGCTGATTAAACTTGTCACTGTAAGCCCTGCCCAGTAGCGCCTCGTTATTTACGCTCCCACGCTCCCCCACGCTCACCCCACCCCACGCTCACCACACACCACGCTCACCCCACCCCACCGCTCNCCACCCACGCTCACCACCCCCGCTCNCCACCACCACCACGCTCACCACTTGTCACCGTAGCGCCGCGCTCACCACCACGCGCACCACCACCGCGCTCCACCCACGCGCTCACCACCCCGCGCTCACCACCACGCTCACCACCACCCCCACACCCCCACCANCCCCACACTCACCACCNCCGCGCTCACCACNACGCATCACCAACACTCACCANCACCNCTCACCACCACGCTCACACCACCACCACGCTCACCACCACCNCCACGCTCACCACCCCACGCTCACCANCCCCACACTCACCCCCACACCCCACACTCACCCCCACACNCATCACCATGCTCACCACAACACTCACCACCACCACACTCACCCCACACTCACCACCACCAAGCAAAGGGGCAGCTGCCACTGGGGTGCCCCCCTAGACTACAGACCACACGGCAGCCGTGATCATCGTGTCGTCACCCATGCAGTGTCACTCGATTTCGGAAGCGATTTGTCCATCGCGAATGATTGCAGCTCCACAAAGTGTCAGCTAACACTGGTCTGAATGTAATGTTGGGGTGCCGATTCCAATCTGGCATCAGTTTTTGTCTATCACATCAGGTTTTTGAGATGTCAAATATTGAATTTTAAATGAAAACTGCAGAAGAAAAATATTAAATGTGGATATCTACATAAAATACTATAAACACACCATCCTAAAAGTATAGCACCGTATTTTAACACTAAAGCAAGTCACGGACTCGCAACAACTTGCAATCCATAAGTGACGGAGTTAATTTCGGGTAAAATCGATGAAAATTGGGGTATGCCGATAGCATAAAAATGAGATGTGATGGAGCAAATCTGAGCAAATCAGATTTGGAATCGGCACCCTGTGAAATGAGTCTAGAACAGCTGCAAAAGTCCAGGCCAGAAAAAAATGTGTTTTTTTTTCTTGTTGACCAGTGTAATCATCACAAATACTTTGATTCTAAATTTGGTGGAGAGAAAAATCCCAGCAGCGATCACCACGGACAGAGAGAGAGAGAGACACGCAGACTCCAAATGTACAGCAGCAGTAGCAGGCATTGTCAGGGTCGGGGATCGAACCCACGACCTCCTGTGTACCAGGCGAGGTAGTCAACATCTCACCACGGGGTGGTGGTGAGGGGGGTATTAGTTGGGGGGGGGGTGTTTGTGTATTTGTGTAAATAGGAGGGTTGGGATGTAGCAGTTGCTGGATCTGTGTTTGGATACAAAATAAATGAGCACTCGAGAGAGACGTGGAGTGGAGTTCAATTTGTGTCTGAGTGTGTGTCTGAGTGAGTGTGTGTGTGTCTGAGTGTGTGTCTGTCTCTCTGTGCGTGTGTGTCTCTGTGTGCATGTTGTGTGTCTCTGTGTGTGTGTGTCTGAGTGTGCGCGTGTGTGTGTGCGTGTGTGTCTGAGTGAGTGTGTGTGTCTGAGTGTGTGTCTGTCTCTGTGCGTGTTTGTGTGTCTCTGTGTGTGTGTGTGTCTCTGAGTGTGCGCGTGTGTGTGTGCGTGTGTGTCTTGTGTGCGTGTGTGTCTCTGTGTGCATGTGCGTGTGTCTCTGTGTGCATGTGTGTGTGTCTGTGCGTGTGTATCTGTGTGTCTCTCTGAGTGCATGTGTGTCTGTGCGTGTCGTTCGTGTGTGTGTCTGTGTGTTCTGTGTGCATGTGTGTCTCTCTGAGTGTGTGTCTCTCTGTGTGCATGTGTGTGTCTCTGTGTGTGTGTGTGTCTCTGTGTGCATGTGTGTGTGTCTCTGTGTGTGTGGTGTGTGTCTGTGTGCATGTGTGTGTGTCCTGTGTGNATGTGTGTGTGTCTCTGTGTGCATGTGTGTGTGTGTCTGTGTGCATGTGTGTGTGTGTCTCTGNTGTGTGTGTGTCTGAGTGGTNTGTCTCTAGTGTGTGTGTGTGTGTCTCTGAGTGTGTGTGTCTCTGTGTGCATGTGTGTGTGTCTCTGAGTGTGTGTGTGTGTCTGAGTGCATGTGTGTGTGTCTCTGAGTGCGTGGTGTGTGTCTCTCTGTGTGCATGTGTGTGTGTCTCTGTGTGTGTGTGTGTCTCTCTGTGTGTGTGTGTGTCTCTGTGTGTGTGTGTGTCTCTGAGAGTGTGTGTCTCTGAGTGTCTGTGTGTGTCTGTGTGCGTGTGTGTGTGTGTCTGTGTGCANGTGCGGTTCTCTGTGTGCTGTGTGTGTGTCTCTGTGTGTGTGTGTGTGTCTCTGTGTGTGTGTGTGTCTCTGAGAGTGTGTGTGTGTCTCTGAGAGTGTGTGTGTGTCTCTGAGAGTATGTGTGTGTGTGTCTCTCTGAGTGCGCATGTGTGTCTGTGCGTGTCTGTCTTTGAGTGTTTGTGTCTCTGAGTGTGCGTGTGTTCGCTGTGTGTGCTGTGTGTCTCTGTGTGCATGTGTGTGTCTCTCTGTGTGTGTGTGTCTCTCTGAGTGTGTGTGTCTCTGTGTGCATGTGTGTCTGTGTGCATGTGTGTCTCTGTGTGCATGTGTGTGTCTCTCTGTGTGCATGTGTGTGTCTCTCTGTGTGTGTGTGTGTCTCTCTGTGTGTGTGTGTGTCTCTGTGTGTGTGTGTGTCTCTGTGTGCATGTGTGTGTGTCTCTGTGTGCATGTGTGTGTGTCTCTGTGTGCATGTGTGTCTCTCTGAGTGTGTGTCTCTCTGTGTGTGTGTGTCTCTCTGTGTGCATGTGTGTCTCTCTGAGTGTGTGTGTCTGCGTGTCTGTCTGTGTGCACATGGCCTGGCACAAGCGTCGTGGTGCGTCACCGCCACTTAGTGCGAATGGCGTTGTGTCTGTGTGCGTCTATGAGTGTGTGTGTGTGTCTCTGTCTGTCTCTGAGTGTTTGTGTGTCTGAGTGTGTATCTGTATGTCTCTCTGAGTGTGCATGTGTGTGTCTGTGCGTGTCTGTGCGTGTCGTTCTCTATGTGTGTCTGTCTCTTGAGTGTGAATGTGTCTCTGTACATGTCTGTCTGTGAGTGTCTGTATGGGGAGCGGTGGGTGTAGCGGTTAGCGCGCTGCGCTATGAACCGGCGACCCGAGTTCGATTCCCGCTCACGGCTAACACCAGTGACGATTATCTGAACCGGTCCTGGGCCTCCCTAGGTCGACTCAGCCTCAAAATGAGGTGCTGGTGCAGTGTGTAAACATCGCCACTAGGGAGACAAAGGCGGTCGGCGTGGTGCTGGCCACCACCCCTCGTGTACCGTGCCGGCCTTCATAGGTGCTATGAAGGATAGGTGAGTGATTGAATGTGTAGGTGGGTGTGTGAGTGAGTGAATGGATAGGTGAGTGAATGTGTGGTTTGAGTGAGAGGGTGGCTGAGTGAGTGAATGTGTAGGTGGGTGTGTGAGTGAGTGAATGTGTGGTTGACTATGAGAGTGTGTGAGTGAGTGAATGTGTAGGGGAGTGAATGGATAGGTGGGTGAGTGAATGTGTTGGTGAGTGGGTGTGTGAGTGAATATGTGAGAGTGAATGGATAGGGGGGTGAGTGAGTGAATGTGTGGTTGACTGAGAGGGTGGGTGAGTGAGTGAATGTGTAGGTGAGTGGATGAGTGTGTGTGTGAGTGGTTTAATGTGTAGGTGAGTGTATGAGTGGGTGAGTGGTTGAATGGATAGGTGGGTGTGTGAGTGGTTGAATGGGTAGGTGAGTGTATGAGTGGATGTGTGAGTGGTTGAATGGGTAGGTGAGTGTATGAGTGGGTGTGTGAGTGTGTAATTAGGCGAGTGGGTGAGTGTGTATGTGAGTTGTTAAATGGATAGGTGAGTGTATGAGTGGGTGTGTGAGTGAGTGAATGTGTAGGTGAGTGTATGAGTGAGTGTGTGAGTGAGTGTGTAAGTGATTTTAATGGATAGGTGAGTGTATGAGTGGGTGAGTGAGTGAATGTGTAGGGGAGTATGAATGGGTGTGTGAGTGAGTGAATGTGTGAGTGAGTAGGTGTGTGAGTGTATGAGTGAGTGAATGTGTAGGTGAGTGTATGAGTGGATGTGTGAGTGCGTGAGTGGTTGAATGGATAGGTGAGTGTATGAGTGGATGTGTGAGTGAGTGGTTGAATGGATAGGTGAGTGTATGAGTGGGTGTGTGAGTGAGTGGTTGAATGGATAGGTGAGTGTATGAGTGGATGTGTGAGTGAGTGGTTGAATGGATAGGTGAGTGTATGAGTGGGTGTGTGAGTGAGTGGTTGAATGGATAGGTGAGTGTATGAGTGGGTGTGTGAGTGTGTAATTAGGCGAGTGGGTGAGTGTGTATGTGAGTTGTTAAATGGATAGGTGAGTGTATGAGTGGGTGTGTGAGTGAGTGAGTGAATGTGTAGGTGAGTGTATGAGTGAGTGTGTGAGTGAGTGTGTAAGTGATTTAATGGATAGGTGAGTGTATGAGTGGGTGAGTGAGTGAATGTGTAGGGGAGTATGAATGGGTGTGTGAGTGAGTGAATGTGTGAGTGAGTAGGTGTGTGAGTGTATGAGTGAGTGAATGTGTAGGTGAGTGTATGAGTGGTGTGTGAGTGCGTGAGTGGTTGAATGGATAGGTGAGTGTATGAGTGGGTGTGTGAGTGAGTGAATGTGTAGGCGAGTGTATGCGTGCGTGAGTGAGTGAATGTGTAGGTGTGTGAATGTATGAGTGAGTGAATGTGTAGGTGTGTGTGTGAGTGAATGTGTAGGTGAGTGAGTGTATGAGTGGGTGAGTGAATGGGTGTGTGAGTGAGTGTATGAGTGGGTGAGTGTGTGAGTGAGGAGGCGAGTGGGTGAGTGAGTGTATGAGTGGGTGAGTGAATGGGTGTGTGAGTGAGTGTATGAGTGGGTGAGTGTGTGAGTGAGGAGGCGAGTGGGTGAGTGAGTGTATGAGTGGGTGAGTGAATGGTGTGTGAGTGAGTGTATGAGTGGGTGAGTGTGTGAGTGAGGAGGCGAGTGGGTGAGTGAGTGTATGAGTGGGTGAGTGAATGGGTGTGTGAGTGAGTGTATGAGTGGGTGAGTGTGTGAGTGAGGAGGCGAGTGGGTGAGTGAGTGTATGAGTGGGTGAGTGTGTGAGTGAGGAGGCGAGTGGGTTAAGTGAGTGTATGAGTGGGTGTGTGAGTGAATGTGTAGGTAGGTGTGTGTATGAGTGAGTGTGTGAGTGAGTGAGTGTATGAGTGGGTGAGTGAGTGAGTGTATGAGTGAGTGAGTGTGTGAGTGAGTGAGTGAGTGTGTGAGTGAATGTGTAGGTAGGTGTGTGTATGAGTGAGTGTGTGAGTGAGTGAGTGTATGAGTGAGTGTGTAGGTGAGTGGTGAGTGAGTGTATGAGTGAGTGAATGTGAGTGTGAGTGGGTGAGTGAGTGTCTCTGTGGCTCTGGGGAGACAAAGGCGGCCGGGCGTGGCGGTATCTCAGTGCTGGTCGCTACTCACATCCACCTGCCCCAGCAACACTCGTAGACACATCGTCTCGGCTCCGTTCTGTCTTCAACGTTTCGGGCAATTGCCCTTTTTCATAAGGGGCCGTCCATAAATGACGTCACGCACCTAAATAAATATAGACAACACGTTCTACTTAATTACATAGACTTTGTAATAAAATCTTCTTGGTTCTTTCGTAAAGTCACGCAGAAGGAAATAATAAAATAATAAATAATAAAACATCATATTTTATTATGTTTTATTTGTTTTATTTTAATATTAATAGTTTAAAGCGATTTGAAGCATTTTTTTGGGGGGGGGCAGAGTTTTGTGACGTCATATTTGAGGAGGGGGGGGGTCTGACTTTTTGTGACGTCATGTGACGAGGGGGGGGGAGGGTCAAAAATCGCGTGACGTCATTTACGAACTGCCCCTTATTATTATTATTATTACCATCGGGTGAAAAACGAATCGCGTTTCTTTAAAAAGATAAACATCAGCCACCGTAGCCGACCCGAGCGATNGGGGGGGGGTCACGTGACGCCCCTCGCCCCGCCCCCTTCTATTGAGAGCTCCACGTCACGTGATGGCCCCGGCAAGATGGCGGCAATGCAGGATGTTATTTTCCCGCCAAATTTATAACGTTCGATGAAAAAAAATAAACTTTGAATTTTAAAGATTTTATTCAACAATAAAGTTAACAAACAAATCGATTGAGAGTCCTGCGGCACACGAGGAGCGATGCCTCGCTACGCGCATCTCGTCATGGGGCCTGCGGGCAGTGGCAAGGTGACAAACGCTCGCTCGCCTAGGCCTTGTTCAGGCTCCATTCCCCTTTTAATCGGCGATAATTTTATCTATTAAATCGATAATAATAGAAGTGTACATTAGTTTACTTTGTTTTAGCCGATGTCGATTGTGTGCTGGCTTTACCGAAGGAACAAAAGAGTATGGATCCCTGCAGTGACGAGAACTTTAAATCGAGATTAGCTGCACATCAGAACAGTGAGGCAGTACGAATGGTACAATAATCAAAGTTTAAAGTTAAATATAAAACGTTCGTGCTCGCAGGAATTCATACTCTTGTTTCTTTCGGTAAAGGCACGTAAATAGAAAACTAAACAACTAAAATAAAAGCACAATAAAACCCCCACGACGTTTCGATCGCAACACAAGCGTGACTGCAATGATGCATATTCTTAGGTTTTTTTCGGTAAAGTCACGTTAAAAAGTAAAATAAAATAAAAATCACGACGTGTCGGAGGCAAAGTAAATGAGAGATCGCAGGAGCTACCACTCCGTTTATATAATATAATGGTTATATAAACGGAGTGGTAGCTCCTGCGATCTCTCATTCACTTGATACAGCTGTCGTGGCTGTGACTGTTCCACCTGAAAACGGAAGCTTGTGTTGCCTCCGAAACGTCGTGATTTTTATTTTATTTTACTTTTTAATGTTTTTTACCTACGTGACTTTACCGAAAAAAACCTAAGATAATATAGTTTTAGTTGAGATTAATTCATCTAAATGTCTACATGATGATGATGATGATTTTATATCATTGTGTGATGACCAGTGACGCTTCTGCTAAAAGAGTTACACAGCTTAGTGATGGGGCATTAGCTGGTACAATAAGCATCGTTTTAGTTGACTAATTCATCTAAATGTCTACATGATGATGATTGTATATCATAGTGATGACCAGTGGCGCTTCTGCTAAACGAGCTACACAGCTTAGTGATGGGGCATTAGCTGGTACAATAAGCATCGTTTTAGTTGACTAATTCATCTAAATGTCTACATGATGATGATTTTAGATACTTGGTTAAGCTGCTATCACTGTGTGATGACCAGGTGGCTTCTGACAAAACAGCTACTATACACAGTAACTGCTAAGAGATGGGGACTTACAGCTGGTACAATCAACGTAGTTTAGTTTTAGTTGAGATTAATTCCTCTAAATGTCTACATGATGATGATTTTATATCATTGTGTGATGACCAGTGACGCTTCTGCTAAACGAGCTAAACAGCTTAGTGATGTGGCATTAGCTGGTACAATAAGCATCGTTTTAGTCGAGATTAATTCATCTAAATGTCTACATGATGATGGTGATTTTAGATACTTGGCTAAGCTGCTATCATTGTGTGAATGCCTTGTCGCATCTGACGAGCTACACAGCTTAGTGATGGGGCATTAGCTGGTACAATAAGCATAGTTTTAGTTGAGACTAATTGCTCTAAATGTCTACATGATGATGATGATTTTAGATACTTGGTTAAGCTGCTATCACTGTGTGATGACCAGGTGGCTTCTGACAAAACAGCTACTATACACAGTAACTGCTAAGAGATGGGGACTTACAGCTGGTACAATCAACGTAGTTTAGTTTTAGTCGAGATTAATTCCTCTAAATGTCTACATGATGATGATGATTTTATATCATTGTGTGATGACCAGTGTCCCTTCTGCTAAACGAGCTACACAGCTCAGTGATGGGGCATTAGCTGGTACAATAAGCATCGTTTTAGTTGAGATTAATGCCTCTAAATGTCTACATGATGATGATGATTTTATATCATTGTGTGATGACCAGTTTCGCTTCTGCTAAAAGAGTTACACAGCTGAGTGATGGGGCATTAGCTGGTACAATAAGCATAGTTTTAGTTGAGATTAATTCCTCTAAATGTCTACATGATGATGATTTTAGATACTTGGTTAAGCTGCTATCACTGTGTGATGACCAGGTGGCTTCTGATAAAAAAAAAAGCTACTATACACAGCAGCTGCTAAGTGATGGGGACTTACAGCTGATACAATGAACGTAGTTTAGTTTTAGTTGAGACTAATTCCTCTAAATGTCTACATGATGATGATTTTATATCATTGTGTGATGACCAGTGACGCTTCTGCTAAAAGAGCTAAACAGCTTAGTGATGTGGCATTAGCTGGTACAATAAGCATAGTTTTAGTCGAGATTAATTCATCTAAATGTCTACATGATGATGGTGATTTTAGATACTTGGTGAAGCTGCTATCATTGTGTGATGACCAGGTGGCTTCTGACAAGAAGCTACTATACACAGTAACTGCTAAGTGATGGGGACTTACAGCTGGTACACTCAACGTAGTTTAGTTTTAGTCGAGATGAATTCATATAAATGTCTACATGATGATGATTTTATATCATAGTGTGATGGCCAGTGGCGCTTCTGCTAAAAGAGCTAAACAGCTTAGTGATGGGACATTAGCTGATACAATAAGCATAGTTTTAGTTGAGACTAATTCCTCTAAATGTCTACATGATGATGATTTTATATCATTGTGTGATGACCAGTGTTGCTTCTGCTATACGAGCTACACAGCTCATCACCACCCCCATCACCCTGTGTGTGCACCCTCTGACAGAGCACCTACTGTGCCATGATGCTGGGGCCATCACCACCCCCATCACCACCCCATCACCACCCTCATCACCACCCCCATCACCACCCTCATCACCACCCCATCACCACCCCCATCACCACCCCCATCACCATCACCACCCCCATCACACCCTCATCACCACCCCCATCACCACCCCATCACCACCCCCATCACCCGTGTGTGCACCCTCTGACAGAGCACCTACTGTGCCATGATGCTGGGCCATCACCACCCCCATCACCGCTCCCATCACCACCCTCATCACCACCCCATCACCACCCCATCACCACCCCCATCACCCTGTGTGTGCACCCTCTGACAGAGCACCTACTGTGCCATGATGCTGGGGCCATCACCACCCCCATCACCACCCCCATCACCACCCCCATCACCACCCCCATCACCCTGTGTGTGCGCCCTCTGACAGAGCACCTACTGTGCCATGATGCTGGAGCACCTCAGCGCCCTTCGGAGGTCTGCGGCAGTCGTGAACCTGGACCCAGCAGCAGAGTACTCTCATACCCTGTCGCCGTAGGTGGGTGGGTGGGTGAGTGGGTGGGTGGGTGGGTGGGTGGGTGAGTGGGTGGGTGGGTGGGTGGGTGAGTGGGTGGGTGGGTGAGTGAGTGAGTGGGTGGGTGGGTGGGTGGGTGAGTGGGTGGGTGGGTGGGTGGATGTGGGGGTGGGTGAGTGTGGGGGTGGGTGGGTGGGTGAGTGGGTGGGTGGGTGAGTGGGTGGGTGGGTGGGTGGGTGAGTGGGTGGGTGGGTGGGTGTGTGGGTGTGTGGGTGGGTGTGTGGGTGGGTGGTGTGGGTGGGTGGGTGAGTGGGTGGGTGTGTGGGTGGGTGGGTGGGTGGGTGGGTGAGTGGGTGGGTGGGTGGTGTGTGGGTGGGTGGGTGGGTGGTGTGTGGGTGGTTGGGTGGGTGGTTGGGTGGGTGAGTGAGTGGGGGAGTGGGTGGTGTGTGGGTGGGTGAGTGGGTGGGTGAGTGGGTGGGTGGGTGTGTGGGTGGGTGAGTGGGTGGGTGGGTGGGTGGGTGTGTGGTGTGTGGGTTGGTGTGTGGGTTGGTGTGTGGGTGGGTTGGTGTGTGGGTGGGTGTGTGGTGTTTGGGTAGCTGTGTGGGTGGGTGTGTAGGTGGGTGTGTGGGTGGTTGGGTGTGGGTGTGTGTGTGGGTGGTTAGGTGTGTGATGTGTGGGTGTGTGTGGGTGTGACACCTCGCTCAGCATCGTCAAGGGCAGCAGCAGCATCAGCAGCAGCAACATCAGCAGCAGCATGAGCAGCAGCAACATCATCAGCATGAGCAGCAGCAACATCAGCAGCAGCATTATCAGCAGCAGCATCATCAGCAGCATCATCAACAGCAGCATCATCAGCAGCAACATCATCAGCATGAGCATCAGCAGCATTAGCAGCGTCATCATCAGCAGCGTCATCATCAGCAGCGTCATCAGCAGTAGCATCATGATGGATGACAAATCTTTCTCCGTGTCTCCCGTGTCTCTCTCCCGTGTCTCTCCCCCGTGTCTCTCCCCGTGTCTCACCGTGNCTCTCTCACGTGTCTCTCCCCGTGTCTCTCTCACCGTGTCTCTCCCCCCGTGTCTCCCCGTGTCTCTCCCCCATGTCTCTCCCCCCGTGTCTCTCCCACCGTGTCTCCCCGTGTCTCTCTCACCGTGTCTCTCCCCCGTGTCTCATGTGTCTCTCTCACCGCGTCTCCCCCCTTGTCTCCCTGTGTCTCCCCGTGTCTCCCCGTGTCTCTCTCACTGTGTCTCTCCGTGTGTCTTCCGTGTCTCTCCCCGTGTCTCTCTCACCGTGTCTCTCCCCGTGTCTCACCGTGTCTCTCTCCCTGTGTCTCCCCGTGTCTCACTGTGTCTCTCCCCCGTGTCTCTCCCCGTGTCTCACCGTGTCTCACCGTGTCTCCCTGTGTCTCCCCGTGTCTCACTGTGTCTCTCCCCCCGTGTCTCTCCCCGTGTCTCCCCGTGTCTCACTGTGTCTCTCCCCCCGTGTCTCTCCCCGTGTCTCACCGTGTCTCACCGTGTCTCTGTCTNCCCGTGTCTCACTGTGTCTCTCCCCCGTGTCTCTCCCCGTGTCTCCCCGTGTCTCACTGTGTCTCTCCCCCCGTGTCTCTACCCGTGTCTCACCGTGTCTCACCGTGTCTCCCTGTGTCTCCCGTGTCTCACTGTGTCTCTCCCCCGTGTCTCTCCCCGTGTCTCCCGTGTCTCACTGTGTCTCTCCCCCCGTGTCTCTCCCCATGTCTCCCCGTGTTTCACCGTGTCTCTCTCCCCATGTCTCTCCCCGTGTCTCTCTTCTCCCTGTCTCACCCTCTGTCTCCGTGNCTCCCCCCGTGTCTCTCTCTCTCCCCGTGTCTCCCCGTGTCTCCCCTGTCTCACCNTGTCTCCGTGTCTCCGTGTCCCCGTGTCTCACCGTGTCTCTCTGTCTCCCCGTGTCTCTCTCCGTGTCTCACCCCCCGTGTCTCCCCCCGTGTCTCCCCGTGTCTCTCCGTGTCTCACCCCCCGTGTCTCACCCCCGTGTCTCCCCTCCCCCGTGTCTCCCCGTGTCTCTCTCACCGTGTCTCCCTGTGCTCCCCCCTTGTCTCCCCGTGTCTCCCCCCGTGTCTCCCCGTGTCTTCCCGTGTCTCTCCCCGTGTCTCCCGGTGTCTCCCCCCGTGTCTCCCCGTGTCTCTCTCTGTCCCCCCGTGTCTCTCCCCGTGTCTCTCCCCCCGTGTCTCCGTGTAGACGTGAGGGACTTGATCGAGGTGGGCGACGTGACGGAGGACGACTCTCTCGGCCTGGGCCCCAATGGTGGACTCATCTTCTGCATGGAGCACCTCGTGGCCAACCCCTCCTGGCTGGAGCTCGCCCTCGGACAGGATGAGGACGACTACCTCCTCATAGACTGCCCCGGTGAGGACGACTCTAGAGAGGAGAGGGAAGCCAGTTGGAGCTGGAGGTTGCGTGTGGTTGCATGTGATTACGCGTGGTTGCGCGTGATTGCGCGTGGTTACTGGAGGTTGCGTGTGATTGCGTGTAGTTGCGTGTGGTTACGCGTGGTTACGTGTGATTGCGCGTGGTTGCGTGTGATTGCTGGTGGTTGCTGGAGGTTGCGCGTGGTTGCGTGTGGTTGCGCGAGGTTGCGCGTGATTGCGTGTGGTTGCGCGTGGTTGCTGGAGGTTGCGTGTGGTTGCGTGTGATTACACATGATTGCGCGTGGTTGCGAGTGATTGCGCGAGGTTGCGTGTGGTTGCGTGTGGTTACTGGAGGTTGCACGTGGTTGCGTGTGGTTGCGTGTGATTGCTGGTGGTTGCGTGTGATTGCTGGTGGTTGCGTGTGGTTGCGCGAGGTTGCGCGTGGTTGCACATAGTTGCGTGTGGTTGCGCGTGATTGCGTGTGGTTGCGCGTGATTGCGCGTGGTTGCGTGTGGTTGCAGGCCAGGTGGAGCTGTACACACACCTGCCCGTGATGAGGGAGCTGGTGGGGCAGCTGCAGCATCTGGGTGTCCGCGTGTGCGGGGTCTTTCTGCTTGACTCTCACTTCATGATGGAGGCATTCAAGGTGACGGTGGTGGTGGTGATGGTGGTGATGGTGGTGGTGATGGTGATGGTGGTGATGGTGGTGATGATGGTGGTGATGGTGGTGATGTTGATGCAGCATCTGGGTGTCCGCGTGTGTGCAGTCTTTTTGCTCGACTCCCACTTCATGATGGAGGCCTTCAAGGTGATGATGATGATGGTGGTGGTGGTGATGGTGATGGTGATGATGGTGGTGGTGATGGTGGTGATGGTGGTGATGATGGTGGTGGTGGTGAAGGTGGTGGTGGTGATGGTGTTGATGGTAGTGATGGTGGTGCAGCACCTGGGTGTCCGCATGTGTGGAGTCTTCTTGCTTGACTCTCACTTCATGATGGAGGCATTCAAGGTGACGGTGATGGTGGTGGTGGTGGTTGTGGTGGTGATGTTGGTGATGATGGTGATGGTGGTGGTGGTGATGATGGTGGTGGTGATGATGGTGATGGTGGTGGTGGTGANGGTGATGATGGTGGTGGTGGTGGTAGTGACGATGGTGGTGGTGGTGGTGATGGTGGTGGTGATGGTGGTGGTGGTGATGGTGGTGGTGGTGATGGTGGTGGTGGTGATGGTGATGATGGTGGTGATGGTGATGATGGTGGTGATGATGGTGGTGATGGTGGTGGGGGTGGTGATGGTGGTGGTGATGGTGGTGGTGATGGTGGTGATGGTGGTGATGGTGGTGGTCATGGTGGTGGTCATGGTGGTGGTGATGGTGATGATGATGATGGTGATGATGGTGGTGGTGATGGTGGTGTGTGGTGGTGGTGACGATGGTGGTGGTGGTGGTGATGTTGGTGATGATGGTGGTGATGTTGATGCAGCATCTGGGTGTCCGCGTGTGTGGAGTCTTTCTGCTTGACTCTCACTTCATGATGGAGGCCTTCAAGGTGATGATGGTGGTGGTGGTTGTGGTTGTGGTGGTTGTGGTGATGATGATAGTGATGATGGTAGTGATGGTAGTGATGATGATGGTAGTGGTGACGATGGTGATGATGATGGTGGTGGTGATGGTGATGATGATGGTGGTGGTGATGGTGATGATGATGTTGATGGTAGTGATGATGGTAGTGATGGTAGTGANNATGATGTGATGATAGTGNTGATGATGGTGATGATGATGATGATGGTAGTGATGATGGTGATGATGGTAGTGATGATGGTAGTGATGATGGTGNTAGTGATGATGGTAGTGATGATAGTGATGGTAGTGATGGTGATGATGGTAGTAGTGATGGTAATGGTGATGGTGTGGTGATGATGGTGATGGTAGTGATGATGGTAGTGATGTTGGTGGTGATGATGGCATCCTCAGTATGTATCCGGGGTGCTGACAGCGCTGAGTGCGATGGTGTCGCTGGAGATCCCACAAGTGAATGTCCTCTCCAAGATGGACCTGCTCAGCCCAGGGGCTCGCAAGCAGATCCACAAGTGAGTGGGTGGGTGGGTGGGTGGGTGAGTGGGAGAGTGGGTGGGTGGGTGGGTGAGTGGGAGGGTGGGTGGGTGGGTGAGTGGGAGAGTGGGTGAGTGGAGAGTGGGTGGGAGAGTGGGTGAGTGAGTGGGTGGGTGAGTGGGTGGGTGGTGAGTGGGTGAGTGGGTGGGTGGGTGGGTGAGTGAGTGGGTGGGTGGGTGGGTGAGTGGGTGGGTGGGTGAGTGGTGGGTGGGTGAGTGGGTGGGTGGGTGGGTGAGTGGGAGGTGGGTGGGTGGGTGAGTGGGAGAGTGGGTGAGTGGGAGAGTGGGTGAGTGGGTGGGTGGGTGGGTGAGTGGGTGGGTGAGTGAGTGAGTGGGTGGGTGAGTGATTGAGTGGGTGGGTTGGTGAGTGAGTGAGTGGGTGAGTGGTTGGTGGATGTGTGGGTGGGTGGGTGAGTGTGTGGGTGGGTGGGTGTTTGGGTGGGTGGGTGGACGAGTGGGTGGGTGGGTGAGTGTATGTATGTGAGTGTATGTATGTATGTGTGTATGTATGTGTGTGTATGTGGGTGTGTGTGAGTGGTGTGTGTATGTATGTGAGTGTGAGTGGTATGTGTATGTGTGTATGTGAGTGTATGTATGTATAGTGTGTGTATATGTATCTGTGTGTATTTATATGTCTGTGTGTATGTGTATGTGAGTGTGTATGTATATGTATCTGTGTGTATGTGTATGTATGTGTCTGTGTGTATGTGTATGTGTATGTGTGTGTATGTATGTGTATGTATATGTGTGTGTCTGTGTGTGTGTATGTATATGTATCTGTGTGTATGTATGTGTCTGTGTGTGTGTGTATGTGTATGATTGTGAGTGTATGTGTGTGTATGTATGTGCATGTATATGTGTGTCTGTGTGTGTATGTATATGTATCTGTGTGTATGTATATGTGGTGTGAATGTGTATGTATGTGTGTATGTATGTGTGTGTGTGTATGTGAGTGTGTGTGTATGTATGTGTCTGTGTGTATGTGTATGTATGTGTCTGTGTGTGTGTGTATGTGTGTATGTGTGAGTGTATGTATGTGTCTGTGTGTATGTGTATGTANGTGTGTGTAGTGTCTGTGTGTATGTATGTGTCTGTGTGTATGTGTATGTATGTGTGTGTGTGTATGTAGAGTGTGTCTGTGTGTAGTGTATGTATGTGTCTGTGTTTATGTGTATGTGAGTGTATGTATGTATATGTGTATGTATGTGTCNGTGTGTGTGTGTCTGTGTGTGTGGGTAGATTCCTGGAGCCGGATCTGTGCGAGTATCTGGACGAGGATCTGGGCCTGGGCCTCGGAGAAGTTCAAACGGCTCAGCAAATCCATCAGTGATCTGTGAGCGTGTGTGTGTGTACATGTGTGTGTGNGTACANGTGTGTGTGTGTGTGTGTACATGTGTGTGTACACGTGTGTGTGTGTACNTTGTGTGTACACTGTGTGCACGTGTGTGTACACGTGTGTGTGTGTGTGTGTGTGTGTGTGTACACGTGCGTGTTTGTGTGTACACGTGTGTGTGTGTGTGTACATGTGTGTGTGTACACGTGTGTGTGTCTGTACACTGTGTGTGTACATGTGTGTGTGTGTGTACACGTGTGTGTGTGTACACNTGTGTGTGTGTGTACATGTGTGTGTGTGTATGAGTGAGTGAGTGTGTGTGAGTGTATGAGTGAGTGAGTGGCTGAGTGAGTGAGTGGCTGAGTGANCGTAGGAGTGAGTGAGTGTATGAGTGAGTGTATGAGNGAGTGAGTGAGTGAGTGGCTGNATGAGTAATGGCCTGAGTGAGTGCTATGAGTGAGTGTCCATGAGTGAGTGAGTGAGTGAGTGTGAGTGAGTGTATGAGTGAGTGTGTGAGTGGTAGTGGGAGAGNGAGTGAGTTAGTGACTGATTGTGTGAGNGCTAAATGACTAAGTGTGAGTGANTGGTGGTGGTGAANGAGTGAGTGAATGAGTGAATGACTGAGTGAGTGAGTGAATGAGTGAGTNTGAGTGAGTGAGTGACTGAGTGAGTGTGTATGAGTGATGAGNGAGTGAGTGAATGAGTGAGTGAGTGAGTGAGTGAGTGACTGAGCGAGTGAGTGTATGATGAGTGAGTGTATGAGTGAGTGAGTGTATGAGTGAGTGAGTGTATGAGNGAGTGAATAGTGANTGAGTGGTGACTAGTGAGTGGTGAGTGAGTGAGTGAGTGAGTGAATGTGAGTGAGTGTATGACTGAGTGACTGAGTAGCGAGTGAGTGTATGATTGAGTGAGTGAGTGTATGAGTGAGTGTATGAGTGGTGGTGNNCGAGTGAGTGAGGGAGTGAGTGAGTGAGTGAGTGTGAGTAACTGTATGAGNGNGAGTAANTGAGTGNGAGNGAGNGGTGAGTTATGAGTGAGTGAGTCTGAGTGAGAGTATATGAGTGNAGTGAGTGAGGTGAGTGTGAGTGTGAGTGACTGAGTGAGTGTATGATTGAGTGAGTGTATGAGTGAGTGAGTGAGTGAGTGTATGGTGAGTGAATGGTGGTGGTGAGTGGTGAGTGAGTGAGTGATGAGTGAGTGAGTGAGTGAGTGAGTGAGTGAGAGTGACTGAGCGAGTGAGTGAGTGAGTGAGTGAGTGAGTGAGTGAGTGAGTGAGTGAGTGTATGAGTGAGTGAGTNTGTACGGTGAGTGAGTGAGTGAGTGAGTGAGTGAGTGAGTGAGTGAGTTACTGAGTGAGTGAGTGAGTGAGTGTATGAGTGACTGAGTGACTGAGCGAGTGAGTCGCTCGCTCCAAAACCACTTGTCCCCTACATCACCCGGCGTGCGAGGGTGAAGGGAGGGGGCTACACGGGTTCCTTTGCCTGTACCTTTGCCTGTGGGCGAGCAGGTGGACGACTACAGCCTGGTGCGCTTCATGCCGCTGGACCGCAGCGAGGACGACTCGGTGGACGCCATTCTCGCCAGGTGGACTCAGCGCTGCAGTACGGGGAGGATGAGGAGCCCCGTGAGCCCAGGGTCGGTCGACTACAACCACCACAACCACCACAACTACAATCACTACTACTACAACAACACAACTACCACAACTACTACAATAACAACACCACCACTACCACAACAACCACCACAACCACCACTGGCACAACAACCACAACTACTACAACTACTACAAACACTACCACCACCACAACCACCACCACAACCACTACAACAACACATCACCACAACCACTACAACAACCACTACAAACACTACCACCACCACAACTACAACCACCACAACAACAACCACCACTACAACCACCACCACTAGAACAACTACAACAACCACTACAACTACCACTACCACTACAACCACCACAACTACCACCACCACCAACAACCACTACAACCACCACCACCACTACAACTACCACAACTACAACTACCACCACAACCACCACCACCACAACTACAACCACTACCACTACAACCACCACCACTACAACCACCACCACCACAACTACAACCACCACAACTACAACACTACACAACCACCACTACTACAACCACCACCACAGAGTGAGTGGATGAGTGAGCGGTGGGTGAGTGGTGAGTGAGCGGTGAGTGAGCGAGTGAGCGGGTGAGTGAGCGGGTGAGTGAGCGGGTGAGTGAGCGGTGGGTGAGTGAGTGGTGAGTGAGCGGATGAGTGAGCGGGTGAGTGAGTGGGTCGGTGAGCGGCTGGGTGAGTGGCGGGTGAGTGAGCGGGTGGGTGAGTGAGCNGGTGAGTGAGCANGTGGGTGAGTGAGTGGGTGTGTGAGCGGGTGGGTGAGTGGGTAAGTGAGCGGGTGGGTGAGTGGGCGGGTGAGTGAGCAGGTGGGTGAGTAAGTGGGTGAGTGGGTGTGTGCGCGGGTGGTAAGTGAGCGGGTGGGTGAGTGGGTGGGTGAGTGGGTGGGTGAGCGAGCGAGCGGGTGAAGGAGTGGGTGGGTGAGTGGGTGGTTTGAGGTAGAGTGAGTGAGTGAGTGACTAATTGGTTTCTCTGCCTTCAGGATGAAGATGCTGGCAATGATGGCGACTTTGACAACTTCCTGCAAAACTCATGAAGTCATCAAACCCACAGACTCACCACACAGAGACCCACAGACTCACCACAGACTCACNACACAGACTCANCACCCACAGCACCACACCCACACCACACTCACCACACACAGACTCAACACACAGACTCACCACACAGAGACCCACACAGAGACCCACAGACTCACCACACACAGACTCACACACAGAGACCCACAGACTCACCACACAGAGACACAGAAACCCACAGACTCACCACACAGAGACCCACCGACTCACTCACACAGAGACCCACAGACTCACCACACAGAGACCCACCGACTCACTCACACAAAGACTCGCCACACAGAGACTCACCACACAGAGACCCACAGACTCACCACACAGACNCACCACACAGAGACCCACCACCCACACTCACCACACAGACTCAACACACAGACTCACCACACAGAGACTCACCACACTGAGACCCACAAACTCACCACACAGAGACCCACAGACTCACCACACAGAGACCCACAGACTCACCACACAGAGACCCACCACACAGAGACACAGAAACCCACAGACTCACCACACAGAGACCCACCGACTCACAGAGACTCACCACACAGAGACACAGAGACCCACAGACTCACCACACAGAGACCCACAGACTCACCACACAGAGACCCACAGACTCACCACACAGAGACCCACAGACTCACCACACAGAGACCCACAGACTCACCACACAGAGACCCACAGACTCACCACACAGAGACCCACAGACTCACCACACAGAGACCCACAGACTCACCACACAGAGACCCACATACTCACCACACTGAGACCCACAGACTCACTCACACAGAGACCCACAGACTCACACACTGAGACCCACAGACTCACTCACACAGAGACCCACAGACTCGCCACACAGAGACCCACAGACTCACCACACAGAGACCCACAGACTCACACAGAGACCCACAGACTNACACAGAGACCCACCACTCACACAGAGACTCACCACACAGAGACCCACAGACTCACCACACAGACACTCACCACACAGAGACTCGCCACACAGAGTATAAACCGAGAGAGAGAGTGTGTGATGTGTGTATCCTGATGTTTGTGTTATTTAAATAAAGCTCTTGTTCGCACACCCAGACGAGGGCAGGGTCGTGATTCTCACTCGACCCGCTGAACAACAGCAACATGCACTGGGGAGGGGGCGTGGTGGCAATGGCCACTACCACCTTAACCCACTCCCCACCCACCACACGCCACCACCACCACTGCCACCACCACCACTACCGCCGCCACCACTATCGCCACTGCCACCACTACCGCCACCACCACTGCCACACTGCCACCACTACTGCCACCACCACTGCCCCACCACCACTACCGCCACACACTGCCACCACTGCCACCACTGCCACCACCGCCACCACTACTGCCACCACACTGCCGCCACCACCACCACTGCCACCACTGCCACCANTGCTGCCACCGCCACTGCCACCACTACTGCCACCACTGCCACCACCGCCACCACCACCACCACTGCCACCACTGCTGCCACCACCACCACTGCCACCACCGCTGCCACCACTGCCGCCACCACTGCCACCACTGCTGCCACCACACACTGCTGCCACTACCGCACCACCACCGCCACACACCACCACTGCCACCACCACTGCACCACCACCACCACTGCCACCGCCACCACCGCTGCCACCACTGCCACCACCACTGCCACCACCACCACTGCCACCACCACCACTGCCACCACCACCACTGCCACCACCACTGCTGCCACTGCCACCACCACTGCCACCACCACTGCCATCACCACTACCACCACCACTACCACAACCACCACCACTGCCGCCACCACTGCCACCACCACCACTGTGGTGTCACAGTTGGCCTTTATAGGCAGCGCTGCTGCTGCTGGCAACTGACAGCTACTTGCCCCTACAGCCACTGTGAGTGTGGGCTACCTGGGGGAGCTTTGTGTGACAGCCACTTGCCCCTACAGCCCTGTTAGAGGCTACCTGGGGAGCTTTGTGACAGCACCACTTGCCCTACAGCCCTGCTAGAGGCTACCTGGGGAGTCTGTGTGACAGCACTTGCCCTACAGCCTGCTAGAGGCTACCCGGGGAGCTTGTGTGACAGCACTTGCCCCTACAGCCCTGCTAGAGGCTACCCGGGGAGCTTTGTGACAGCACTTGCCCCTACAGCCCTGCTAGAGGCTACTTGGGGAGTCTGTGACAGCCACTTGCCCCTACAGCCCTGCTAGAGGCTACCTGGGGGAGCTTTGTCTGTGTGACAGCCACTTGCCCCTACGGCCCTGCTAGAGGCTACCTGGGGTGCTTNGTGTGACAGCACTTGCCCCTACAGCCCTGCTAGAGGCTACCTGGGGATCTGTGTGACAGCACTTGCCCTACAGCCCTGCTAGAGGCTACCTGGGGTGCTTTGTGACAGCACTTGCCCTACAGCCCTGCTAGAGGCTACCTGGGGAGCTTTGTCTGTGTGTGACAGCACTTGCCCTACGGCCCTGCTAGAGGCTACCTGGGGCAGCTTTGTCTGTGTGTGACAGCCACTTGCCCTACGGCCCTGCTAGAGGCTACCTGGAGGAGCTTTGTCTGCGTGTGACAGCCACTTGCCCTACGGCCCTGCTAGAGGCTACTGGGGAGCTTTGTGTGTGACAGCCATTTGCCCCTACGGCCCTGCTAGAGGCTACCTGGGGAGCTTTGTCTGTGTGACAGCCACTTGNCCCTACGGCCCTGCTAGAGGCTACCTGGGGGAGCTTTGTGACAGCCACTTGCCCCTACGGCCCTGCTAGAGGCTACCTGGGGAGCTTTGTCTCTAGCTTTGTCTTTGTGCCAACTCCCTCACGTGCCAACTTGAAATCGTGACGTCACTAAAGGGGTTCCGGAAGTTGTGGTGGATAAGGAGGAGGGGGGGGGGGCACTTCGGAAGTGACGTCAGTTCGGAGGGGGGGGCCGTGGGGGATGCACGCGCCAAACCCTCCCCCTCCCTGGGGTGTGAGGGGGAGGGAAGTTCTGGGGGAGGGGCAGATGACGCTGGTGGGGGGGTTGGGGGAGGGGCTAATGGGGAGAANGGGGGGGCTTGGGGGGAGGGAGGGGCTACGGGGAGGAGGACCAATTGAGAACGANGGGGGGGGCTGGGGGGGGGCTACTAATGATGACGTCATGAGAATGCAATTGGTGGTGTGATAGTGGTAGTGATGGTGGTGGTTGTGATGGTGGTGATGGTGATGATGGTGGTGATGATGGTGGTGGTGATGGTGGTGGGATGGTGGTGGTGATTGGTGGTGATGANGGTGGTGTGATTGTGATGGTGATATTGATGATGTGGTGATGATGGTGGTGTTTGGTGGTGATGATGGTGGTGATGATGGTGGTGGTGATGATGTGGTGATGGTGGTACTAGGATGATGGTGATGGGATTGAGGATGATGGTGGTGATTGGTGGTGATGGTGGTGGGATTGAGGATGATGGTGGTGATGATGGTGGTGATGATGTAGTGATGGTGGTGATGATTGAGGTGATGGTGGTGATGGTGATGATGGTGGTGGGATTGATGGTGATGGTGGGATTGGTGATGGTGTGGTGATGATGGTGTGATGATGTGGGATTGATTGATGGTGGTGATGATGGTGGTGATGGTATGGTGATGATGAGGATGATGGTGGTGATGATGGTGGTGTTGGTGGTGGTGATGATGGTGGTGATGATGGTGTGGTGTGATGGTGTGATGATGGTGGTACTAGTGATGATGTGTGATTGAGGATGATGGTGGTGTGATGGTGGTGATGGGATGAGGTGATGGTGGTGATTGGTGGTGATGGTGGTGGNGATTGGTGGTGATGGTGTGTGTGATGGTGGTGATGATGGTGGTGATGGTGGTGGATGATGATGGTGGTGATGGTGGTGGTGATGATGGTGGTGGTGATGATGGTGGTAGGATGTGTGGTGTGATGGTGATGATGGTGGGATTGGTGATGATGGTGGTGATGATGTGGTGATGATGGTGGTGTTGATGGTGGTGATGATGNTGTTGGTGATGATGGTGGTGGNGATGATGGGATATATTGGAGATGGTGGTGGTGATGATGGTGATGATGGTGGTGGTGATGGTGATGATGATGTTGGTGATGATGGTGGTGGGATGATGGTGATATGGTGGTGGTGATGATGGTGGTGGTGATGATGTGATGATGGTGGTGATGNTGATGGTGATGGTGGGATGGTGGTGATGATGGTGGTGATGGTGGTGATGGTGGTACTGGTGATGATGTGATGATGGTGATGATGTGATGATGATGGTGGTGATNGTGGTGATGATGANGGTGGTGATGGTGGTGGTGATGGTGGTGATGATGATGATAGTGGTGATGATGGTGGTGCTGATGATTATGGTGATGAAGCAGATGGTGGTGATGGTGGTGATGATGGTGTATTGGTGATGGTGATGATGATGTGGTGATGATGGTGGTACTAGTGATGATGGTGGTAGTGATGGTGATGATGATGAAGCAGATGTGGTGCTGATGGTGGTGCTGATGATGGTAGTGATGGGATCATGATGATGGTGATGGTGATGATGATGGTATTGATGATGGTGGTAATGTATNGTGGTAGTGATAGTGGTGATGATGGTGGTGGTGGATTGCTGTGGTGGTGGTGATGATGGTGATGAAGTGGTGGTGATGGTGATGATGGTGGTGATGGTGTGATGGTGGTGGTGGTGATGGTGGTGGTGGTGATGTGGTGATGATGATGGTGGTGATGATGTGGTGGTGATGGTGGTGATGATGATGATGGTGGTGATGGTGGTGATNGTGGTGGTGGTGTGGTGTGGTGATGGTGGTGATGATGGTGGTGGTGATGGTGGTGATGATGATGGTGTGATGGTATTGATGATGGTGGTGCTGATGATGGTGGTGGTGATGATGGTGATGAAGATGGTGGATGGTGGTGATGATGGTATTGATGATGGTGGTGGTGATGATGATGGTGGTGATGATGGTGATGAAGATGGTGGTGATGGTAATGATGGTGGTGGAAGTGATGATGGTGGTGATGATTGTGGTGATGGTGACTGATGATAATGAACATAACATTGACAATACGAGTGATTATTCATTATGGAACATTCTAAAGACTGCGAGGGAAATTACTGCATCATCATCGCGTGACATTTTTTTAAGTTATAAAACACTCAATTATTAGTTACACAATTTAAAACGTTAAAACAAATATCTTATTAACCGAGGTAAGAAAAAAAAGCCTAGTCTGCTAAATAATTTTTTGCTTTACGCATTATCGCTAGAGGTATCATAATACGCAGTATAAATAATGCATTAAAATTTTATATAAAATAATTTAAAAAAAATATCACTTTGTGAGGGGTGGGAGAGGAGGATTATAACAATTCTGATGGAAAACAAGAACTGTTCTTTAAAAATAAATTTAAAACAAACAAAATACTTGAATTGATTTAAAATTCATATCTCTGGAAGAACGGATGAGATTAATTTATTTATTAAGCCGACCGCGCGCGCGCGCGGAGCAAAGAATTGGCGGGAAGGGCGCGCGTGACGTCACGCGCGAGGCTATTTTTAGCTCTCGCGCGCACGAGGCGCCGTGACGTCACACCCCACCCCCTCCTCCTCCCCCGGGTGACGTCACGCGGGATCGAATCTTCGACCCCCACCCACCACACACCCCCGCGAGCCCCACCGAGTGCGAGTGACGTCACCACGGCGGCCGGTGCCAGGCTAGGTGCAGGAGGAGGAGGTCACGGGACAGACCCTGCAGGTGCCATGGGTTGACTGCTGTGCCAGGCTAGGTGCAGGAGGTCACGGGACAGACCCTGCAGGTGCCATGGGTTGACTGCTGTGCCAGGCTAGGTGCAGGAGGAGGAGGTCACGGGACAGACCCTGCAGGTGCCATGGGTTGACTGCTGTGCCAGG
>MU249826.1:43699-56730 GCA_018977245.1 Lethenteron camtschaticum
ATCATCATCACTACCATCATCACTATCATCACCACACCATCATCATCATCACTACCATCATCACTATCATCATCACTACCATCACTCATAGCACCATCATCATCATCACTACCATCATCACTATCACACCATCATCACTACCACCATCATCATCACTACCATCATCACCAACATCATCACTACCAACATCATCATCATCACCACCATCATCACTACATCATCATCATCACCATCATCACTACAATCATCATCATCATCATCACTACCATCATCATCNCCACTACCATCACATCACCATCACCACCACCATCATCACTACCATCATCACCACCATCATCACTACCATCACTACCATCATCACCATCACCACTATCAACACCACCACCATCAGCAACACCACCATCACTACCATCACCACCACCATCATCACCACCATCACCACCACCATCGTCACCNTGAATGCCTCCATCATGAAGTGAGAGTCAAGCAAGAAGACTCCACACATGCGGACACCCAGGTGCTGCACCACCATCACTACCATCAACACCATCACCACCACCACCTTCACCACCACCACCATCATCACCACCACCATCACCATCACCACCACCATCACCACCACCACCATCATCATCGTCACCTTGAAGGCCTTCATCATGAAGTGGGAGTCGAGCAAAAAGACTCCACACACGCGGACACCCAGATGCTGCATCAACATCACCACCATCACCACCACCAACACCACCACCATCACCACCATCACCACCATCACCATCACCACCACCATCACCACCATCACCACCACCACCGTCACCTTGAATGCCTCCATCATGAAGTGAGAGTCAAGCAGAAAGACCCCGCACACGCGGACACCCAGATGCTGCAGCTGCCCCACCAGCTCCCTCATCACGGGCAGGTGTGTGTACAGCTCCACCTGGCCTGCAACCACACGCAACCACGCGCAACCACACGCAATCACGCGCAACCACACGCAACTACGTGCAACCACGCGCAACCTCGCGCAACCACACGCAACCACCAGCAATCACACGCAACCACCAGCAATCACACGCAACCACACGCAACCACGTGCAACCTCCAGTAACCACACGCAACCACACGCAACCTCGCGCAATCACTCGCAACCACGCGCAATCATGTGTAATCACACGCAACCTCCAGCAACCACGCGCAACCACACGCAATCACGCGCAACCACACGCAATCACGCGCAACCTCGCGCAACTCGCGCAACCACGCGCAACCTCCAGCAACCACCAGCAATCACACGCAACCACGCGCAATCACACGTAACCACGCGTAACCACACGCAACTACACGCAATCACACGCAACCTCCAGTAACCACGCGCAATCACGCGCAACCACGCGTAATCACATGCAACCACACGCAACCTCCAGCTCCAACTGGCTTCCCTCTCCTCTCTAGAGTCGTCCTCACCGGGGCAGTCTATGAGGAGGTAGTCGTCCTCATCCTGTCCGAGGGCGAGCTCCAGCCAGGAGGGGTTGGCCACGAGGTGCTCCATGCAGAAGATGAGTCCACCATTGGGGCCCAGGCCGAGAGAGTCGTCCTCCGTCACGTCGCCCACCTCGATCAAGTCCCTCACGTCTACACGGAGACACGGGGGGGGGGAGACACGGGAGACGAGGAGAGAGACACGGGGAGACACGGGGAGAGAGACACAGGGAGACACGGGAGGGTGAGACACGGGAGAGGGACACNGGGAGAGAGCACGGGGAGACACGGGGAGAGACACAGAGAGCACGGTGAGAGACACGGGGAGAGACACAGGGAGAGACACACGGAGAGAGACACGGGGGGAGACACGGGGAGAGACACGGTGAGAGACACGGAGAGAGACAGAGAGAGACATGGTGAGAGAGACACGGGGGAGAGACACGGGACACGGGNGGAAAGACACGNTGAGAGAGACANGGGAAGAGACACGGGGAGAGAGACACGGGAGGAGAGACACGGGGAGAGGGGAGACACGGGGGAGAGACACGATGAGAGAGACACGGGGAGAGAGAGACACNNGGAGAGAGAGACGGGGAGGAGAGAGANAGAGGAGACGCACNGGGAGAGAGAGAGAGACGGAGAGAGAGACACGGGGAGAGAGAGAGACACGGGGAGAGGAGAGAGACACACGGGGGAGNGAGAGACAGAGGGAGACACNGGGAGAGAGGGAGGAGAGACACGGGGGGGGAGACACGGGAGAGAGACACGGGGGAGAGACATGGGGAGACGAGGGGAGAGAGAGAGAGACACGGGAGAGGGAGGACACGGGGAGACACNGGGAGAGAGAGACACAGAGAGAGACACACGGAGGAGAGACACGAGGAGAGACANGGGGGGAGACACGGGAGAGAGACACGGGGGAGAGACATGGGGAGACACAGGGGAAAGACACGGGAGAGAGACACGGGGGGAGAGACACGGGGGGAGAGACACNGGGGAGAGACACGGGGGAGAGACACGGGGGGAGAGGGAGAGAGAGACACNGAGAGAGACACNGGGGGAGAGACACGGGGGAGAGACACGGGGAGAGACACGGGGGGGAAGAGACACNTGGGGAAGAGACACGGGNGAGAGACACGGGAGAGAGACACNGGGGAGAGACACGGGGGGAGAGACACGGGNAGAGAGACACGGAGAGACACGGGGAGAGACACGGGGAGACACGGAGAAAGANTTGTCATCCANCATGATGCAGCTGCTGATGACGCTGCAATGCTGTTGATGATGCTTATGCTGCTGATGATGTTGCTGATGATGCTGCTGCTGATGCTGCTGCCCTTGACGATGCTGAGCGAGGTGTCACACCCACACACCCACCCACACCCACACATCACACACCTAACCACCCACACACACACCCACACCCAACCACCCACACACCACCTACACACTCACCCACCCACCCACACACTCACCCACCCACACACTCACCCACCCACCCACCCACACACTCACCCACCCACCCACCCACACACTCACCCACCCACCCACCCACACACTCACCCACCCACCCACCCACACACTCACCCACCCACCCACCCACACACCCACTGACACCCACCCACACACTCACCCACCACCCACCCACCCACCCACCCACCCACCCACCCACCCACCCACACACTCACCCACCCACCCACCCACCCACACACACACTCACCCACCCACCCACCCACCCACACACTCACCACCCACCCACACACTCACCCACCCACACACTCACCCACCCACCCACCCACACACTCACCACCCACCCACCCACACACCCACTCACCCACCCACACACTCACCCACTCACCCACCCACACACTCAACCACTCACCCACCCACACACCACCCACCCACACACCCACCCACTCACCCACCCAGACACCCACCACACACCCACCCACCCACACACCACACACCCACCCACNCCACACACCCACCCCACCCACCCACACCACCCACCCACTCATTCACTCACTCACCCACCCACACACCACCCACCCACACACCCAAACACCCACCCACTCACCCACCCACCCACACACCACCCACCCACACACCACCCACCCACACACCACCCACCCACACACCCACCCACTCACCCACCCACACCACCCACCCACTCACACACCAACCCACCCTCACCACCCACTCACCCACCCACCCACCCACCCACTCACCCACCCACCCCCCACTCACCCACTCACCCACCCACACACCCACCCACCCACACACCCACCCACCCTCACCACCCACTCACCCACCCACCCACCCACTCACCCACCACCCCCCACCCACACACCTACCCACTCACCCACACCACCCACACACTCACCCATCCACCCCCCCCCCACCCACCACACACTCACCACCCACCCACCCACTCACACACTCACCCACACACTCACCCACTCACCCACACACCCACCCACACACCCACCCACCCACTCACACACTCACCCACCCACCACCCACCCACCTACGGCAACAGGGTATGAGAAGTGCTCTGCTGCTGGGTCCAGGTTCACGACTGCTGCAGACCTTCGAAGGGCGCTGAGGTGCTCCAGCATCATGGCACAGTAGGTGCTCTGTCAGAGGGCGCACACACAGGGTGATGGGGTGGTGATGGGGGTGGTGATGGGGTGGTGATGGGGTGATGATGGGGTGGTGATGGGGGTGGTGATGGCTCCAGCATCATGGCACAGTAGGTGCTCTGTCAGAGGCGCACACACAGGGTGATGGGGGTGGTGATGGGGGGGTGATGGGGTGGTGATGGGGTGATGATGGGGTGGTGATGGGGTGGTGATGGCTCCAGCATCATGGCACAGTAGGTGCTCTGTCAGAGGGCGCACACACAGGGTGATGGGGTGGTGATGGGGTGGTGATGGGGTGGTGATGGGGGTGGTGATGGGGTGGTGATGGCTCCAGCATCATGGCACAGTAGGTGCTCTGTCAGAGGGCGCACACACAGGGTGATGGGGTGGTGATGGGGTGGTGATGGGGTGGTGATGAGGGTGGTGATGGGGCGGTGATGGGGCGGTGATGGGGCGGTGATGGGGTGGTGATGATGGTGGTGATGAGCGGGTCTGTCCCGTGACCTCCTGCTGCACTTAGCCTGGCACAGCAGTCAACCCATGGCACCTGCAGGGTCTGTCCCGTGANCTCCTGCACCTAGCCTGGCACAGCAGTCAACCCATGGCACCTGCAGGGTCTGTCCCGTGACCTCCTCCTCCTGCACCTAGCCTGGCACAGTAGTCAACCCATGCCACCTGCAGGGTCTGTCCCGTGACCTCCTCCTCCTGCACCTAGCCTGGCACAGTAGTACAACCCACGGCACCTGCTGGTTCTGTCCCGTGACCTCCTCCTGCACCTAGCCTGGCACAGCAGTCAACCCATGTCACCTGCTGGGTCTGTCCCGTGACCTCCTCATGCAACTAGCCGGGCACAGCAGTCAACCCACGGCACCTGCTGGTTCTGTCCCGTGACCTCCTCCTGCACCTAGCCTGGCACAGCAGTCAACCCATGTCACCTGCTNGGTCTGTCCCGTGACCTCCTCCTGCACCTAGCCTGGCACAGCAGTCAACCCATGGCACCTGCTGGTTCTATCCCGTGATCTCTTCCCATCAGCAGCGGCGAGCCATCGACACTTCACGTGGCCTCAAGGTGCACCTAGCCTGGCACAGGGGCGGCCGTGGTAGCCGTCACCGCCAATTAAGTAGCGAATGGAGGCTGTAGTTTCTCGCTGCTGCTGTTGCCATTGTTGGTAATGGAGGTGATTGGTCGTGGGGTTCACGCAAATATTCTTAGGTTTTGTCGGTAAAGTCACGTAGGTAAAAAATAAAATCACGACGTTCGGAGGCAACACAAGCTTCCGTCTTCAGGTGGAACCATCACAGCTACGACGGCTGTATCAAGTGAGAGAGAAATTCCAAGAAAACAGTCCTTGTTTTTCTAGATTTGAAGCTTTCGTGACTGCAAGGATTCATATTCCTAGGTTTTTTCGGTAAAGTCACGTAGGTNAAAAAATTNAAATTAATTATATTTTTATTTTACTTTATTCATTTTAATTTTTTATTTTATTTTACTTATATTCATTTTAATTTTTACCGACGTGACTTTACCGAAAAAAACCTAAGAATATCAGTCCTTGTATATATACTGGTTGAGGGTGGGAGGAGCCAAGGTAGGCACCTGAATATTATTTTTGTGAGGTTCGGTGCGGCTGAAGCACGCTGCTAGGAATGAGCCTTTGTTGTGTAAACTCGGTGCTGATCATGTAAACGATAAACTCTGAAGCTGCTCACGAAGCGACACGGCCATCACACGATGACAGCAACTTAACCGAGTGGTTTACATCATCATCTTCATCATCATCATGTAGACATTTAGAGGAATTAGTCTCAACTAAAACTATGCTTATTGTACCAGCTAATGCCACATCACTAAGCTGTTTAGCTCTTTTAGCAGAAGCGTCACTGGTCATCACACAATGATATAAAATCATCATCATGTAGACATTTAGAGGAATTAGTCTCAACTAAAACTAAACTACGTTCATTGTATCAGCTGTAAGTCCCCATCACTTAGCAGCTGCTGTGTATAGTAGCTTTTTTTTATCAGAAGCCACCTGGTCATCACACAGTGATAGCAGCTTAACCAAGTATCTAAAATCATCATCATGTAGACATTTAGAGGAATTAATCTCAACTAAATCTATGCTTATTGTACCAGCTAATGCCCCATCACTCAGCTGTGTAACTCTTTTAGCAGAAGCGTCACTGGTCATCACACAATGATATAAAATCATCATCATGTAGACATTTAGAGGAATTAGTCTCAACTAAAACTAAACTACGTTGAGTGTACCAGCTGTAAGTCCCCATCCCTTAGCAGTTGCGGTGTATAGTAGCTTTTTGTCAGAAGCCACCTGGTCATCACACAGTGATAGCAGCTTAACCAAATATCTAAAATCATCATCATCATGTAGACATTTAGATGAATTAATCTCGACTAAAACGATGCTTATTGTACCAGCTAATGCCACATCACTAAGCTGTTTAGCTCTTTTAGCAGAAGCGTCACTGGTCATCACACAATGATATAAAATCATCATCATGTAGACATTTAGAGGAATTAGTCTCAACTAAAACTAAACTACGTTCATTGTATCAGCTGTAAGTCCCCATCACTTAGCAGCTGCTGTGTATAGTAGCTTTTTTTATCAGAAGCCACCTGGTCATCACACAGTGATAGCAGCTTAACCAAGTATCTAAAATCATCATCATCATGTAGACATTTAGAGGAATTAGTCTCAACTAAAACTATGCTTATTGTACCAGCTAATGCCCCATCACTAAGCTGTGTAACTCTTTTAGCAGAAGCGTCACTGGTCATCACTATGATATACAATCATCATCATGTAGACATTTAGATGAATTAGTCAACTAAAACGATGCTTATTGTACCAGCTAATGCCCCATCACTAAGCTGTGTAGCTCGTTTAGCAGAAGCGCCACTGGTCATCACTATGATATACAATCATCATCATGTAGACATTTAGATTAATTAGTCAACTAAAACGATGCTTATTGTACCAGCTAATGCCCCATCACTAAGCTGTGTAACTCGTTTAGCAGAAGCGTCACTGGTCATCACACAATGATATAAAATCATCATCATCATGTAGACATTTAGATGAATTAATCTCAACTAAAACTATATTATCTTAGGTTTTTCGGTAAAGTCACGTAGGTAAAAAACATTAAAAAGTAAAATAAAATAAAAATCACGACGTTTCGGAGGCAACACAAGCTTCCGTTTTCAGGTGGAACAGTCACAGCCACGACAGCTGCTGCATCAAGCGAATGAGAGATCGCAGGAGCTACCACTCCGTTTATATAACCATTATATTATATAAACGGAGTGGTAGCTCCTGCAATCTCTCATTTACTTTGCCTCCGACACGTCGTGATTTTTATTTTATTTTACTTTTTAACGTGACTTTACCGAAAAAAACCTAAGAATATGCATCATTGCAGTCACGCTTGTGTTGCGATCGAAACGTCGTAGGGGTTTTATTGTGCTTTTATTTAGTTGTTTAGTTTTCTATTTACGTGCCTTTACCGAAAGAAACAAGAGTATTAATTCCTGCGAGCGCGAAAGTTTAATATTAAACTTTGATTATTGTACCATTCGTACTGCCTCACTGTTCTGATGTGCAGCTAATTTCGATTTAAAGTTCTCGTCACTGCAGGGATCCATACTCTTTTGTTCCTTCGGTAAAGCCAGCACACAATCGACATCGGCTAAAACAAAGTAAACTAATGTACACTTCTATTATTATCGATTTAATAGATAAAATTATCGCCGATTAAAGTGGGAATGGAGCCTGAACAAGGCCTAGGCGAGCGAGCGTTTGTCACCTTGCCACTGCCCGCAGGCCCCATGACGAGATGCGCGTAGCGAGGCATCGCTCCTCGTGTGCTGCAGGAATCTCTATCGATTTGTTTGTTAACTTTATTGTTGAATAAAATCTTTAAAATTCAAAGTTTATTTTTTTCATCGAACGTTATAAATTTGGCGGGAAAATAACATCCTCCATTGCCGCCATCTTGCCGGGGCCATCACGTGACGCGGGGTTCTCAATAAAAGGGGCGGGGCGAGGGGCGTCACGTGACCTCCCCCCCCCTCATCGCTCGGTCGGCTACGGTGGCTGATGTTTATCTTTTTAAAGAAACGCGATTCGTTTTTCACCCGATGGTAATAATAATAATAAGGGGCAGTCCGTAAATGACGTCACGCAATTTTTGACCCTCCCCCCCCTTCGTCACATGACGTCACAAAAAGTCAGACCCCCCCCCTCCTCAAATATGACGTCACAAAACTCTGCCCCCCCCAAAAAAATAAAAAAATGCTTCAAATCGCTTTAAACTATTGTTGTGATTGTGGTGCGTATCTAATGTGGCGTTGCACTCTGATGTTGTAGGAGAAAACTTTTATTAAAACTCGATTTAAAGCTTCTTTCGTGACTGCAGCAGGGATTCATCCTCTTGGTTCTTTCGGTAAAGTCGTCACGTAGAAGGGAAGTAATAAAATAATAAACATTTTTATTGTTTTATTTTATTACAATAAAAAATAATATTTATTATTGTTTTATTTTATTACAATAAAACATAATATTTGATTATGTTTTATTTATAAAATAATATTTTATTATAATATTTTATTATGTTTTATGTTTTATTACAATAAAACATATTTGATTGTTTTATTTTTATAAAACATAATAGTTGACTGTTTTATTTTAATATTAAAATAAAACAAAATAAAACATAATAAAATATGATGTTTTATTATTTATTATTTTATTATTTCCCTTCTGCGTGACTTTACCGAAAGAACCAAGAAGATTTATTACAAAGTCTATGTAATTAAGTAGAACGTGTTGTCTATATTTATTTAGGTGCGTGACGTCATTTATGGACGGCCCCTTATGAAAAAGGGCAATTGCCCGAAACGTTGAAGACTACGAGTGTTGCTGGGGCAGGTGGATGTGAGTAGCGACCGGCACTGAGATACCGCCACGCCCGGCCGCCTTTGTCTCCCCAGAGCCACAGAGACACTCACTCACTCACCTACACATTCACTCATACACTCACTCACTCACTCATACACTCACTCACTCATACACTCACTCATACACTCACTCACACACCTACACATTCACTCATACACTCACTCATACACTCACTCACTCACACACTCACACACTCACTCACTCACCTACACATTCACTCATACACTCACTCACTCACACACTCACTCATACACACACCTACCTACACATTCACTCACACACTCACTCACTCACACACTCACTCACTCACTCATACACTCACACACTCACTCACTCACTCACNCACACACTGGCCCACTCACACTCACTCATACACTCACTCACTCACCACTCACTCACTCATACACACACCTACCTACACATTCACTCACACACTCACTCACTCACACACTCACTCACTCACTCATACACTCACACACTCACTCACACTCACTCACNCACCACTCACTCACTCACTCACTCACTCACACACTCACTCATACACACACCTACCTACACATTCACTCACACACTCACTCATACACTCACTTACCCACTCGCCTCCTCACTCACACACTCACCCACTCATACACTCACTCACACACCCATTCACTCACCCACTCATACACTCACTTACCCACTCGCCTCCTCACTCACACACTCACCCACTCATACACTCACTCACACACCCATTCACTCACCCACTCATACACTCACTCACCCACTCGCCTCCTCACTCACACACTCACCCACTCATACACTCACACACCCATTCACTCACCCACTCATACACTCACTCACCCACTCGCCTCCTCACTCACACACTCACCCACTCATACACTCACTCACACACCCATTCACTCACCCACTCATACACTCACACACCTACACATTCACTCACACACACACCTACACATTCACTCACTCATACATTCACACACCTACACATTCACTCACTCACGCACGCATACACTCGCCTACACATTCACTCAATCACACACCCACTCATACACTCACCTATCCATTCAACCACTCACGCACTCACACACCCACTCATACACTCACCTATCCATTCAACCACTCACTCACACACCCACTCATACACTCACCTATCCATTCAACCACTCACTCACACACCACTCATACACTCACCTATCCATTCAACCACTCACGCACTCACACACCCACTCATACACTCACCTATCCATTCAACCACTCACTCACACATCCACTCATACACTCACCTATCCATTCAACCACTCACGCACTCACACATCCACTCATACACTCACCTACACATTCACTCACTCATACACTCACACACCTACTCACTCACACATTCACTCACTCACACACCCATTCATACTCCCCTACACATTCACTCACTCACCCACTCATACACTCACCTATCCATTAAATCACTTACACACTCACTCACACACTCACTCATACACTCACCTACACATTCACTCACTCACACACCCACTCATACACTCACCTACCCATTCAACCACTCACACACCACCTATCCATTCAACCACTCACCCACTCATACACTCACCTACACATTAAACCACTCACCCACCCTCTCAGTCAACCACACATTCACTCACTCACATTCACACACACCACCTATCCATTCAACCACTCACTCACACACCCACTCATACTCACCTACACATTCACTCTCAGCCACCCTCTCACTCAAACCACACATTCCCTCACTCACCCCCTATCCATTCACTCTCACATATTCACTCACACACACACCCACCTACACATTCACTCACTCAGCCACCCTCTCACTCAAACCACACATTCACTCACCTATCCATTCACTCACACACCCACCTACACATTCAATCACTCACCTATCCTTCATAGCACCTATGAAGGCCGGCACGGCACACGAGGGGGTGGGTGGCCAGCACCACGCCCGACCGCCTTTGTCTCCTTGTGGCGATGTTTACACACTGCACCAGGTACTCATTTTGAGGCTGAGTCGACCTAGGGAGGCCCAGGACCGGTTCAGATAATCGTCACTGGTGTTGGCCGTGAGCGGGAATCGACGCCGGGTTCATAGCGCAGCGCGCTAACCACTAACCCACCCTCCCCATACAGACACTCACAGACAGACATGTACAGAGACACATTCACACTCAAGAGACAGACACACACAGAGAACGACACGCACAGACACACATGCACACCCAGACACGAACGACACGCACAGACACACACATGCACACTCAGAGAGACATACAGATACACACTCAGACACACACACACACAGAGACAGACACACCACTCAGACACACAAACACTCAGAGACAGACACGCAGACACACACATGCACACAGAGACAGAGACACACACCACATGCACACAGAGACACACACACATGCACACAGAGACACACACACACACACGCACACTCAGACACACACATGCACACAGAGACAGACACACACACAGAAGACAGACACACACTCAGACACACACACACTCACTCAGACACACACACTCAGACACAAATTGAACTCCACTCCACGTCTCTCTCGAGTGCTCATTTATTTTGTATCCAAACACAGATCCAGCAACTGCTACATCCCAACCCTCCTATTTACACAAATACACAAACACCCCCCCCCCAACTAATCCCCCCCTCACCACCACCACCACCCCGTGGTGAGATGTTGACTACCTCGCCTGGTACACAGGAGGTCGTGGGTTCGATCCCCGACCCTGACAATGCCTGCTACTGCTGCTGTACATTTGGAGTCTGCGTGTCTCTCTCTCTCTCTCTGTCCGTGGTGATCGCTGCTGGGATTTTTCTCTCCACCAAATTTAGAATCAAAGTATTTGTGAATTACACTGGTCAACAAGAAAAAAAACACATTTTTTTCTGGCCTGGATTTTTGCAGCTGTTCTAGACTCATTTCACAGGGTGCCGATTCCAAATCTGTTTTGCTCAGATTTGCTCCATCACATCTCATTTTTATGCTATCGGCATACCCCAATTTTCATCGATTTTACCCGAAATTAACTCTGTCACTTATGGATTGCAAGTTGTTGCGAGTCCGTGACTTGCTTTATGTTAAAAATACGGTGCTGTACTTTTAGGACTGTGTTTATAATATAATTTTATGTAGATACCACATTTAATATTTTTCTTCTGCAGTTTTCATTTAAAATGCAATATTTGACATCTCAAAAACCTGATGTGATAGACAAAAACTGATGCCAGATTTGGAATCGGCACCCCAACATTACATTCAGACCAGTGTTAGCTGACACTTTGTGGAGCTGCAATCATTCGCGATGGACAAATCGCTTCCGAAATCGAGTGACACTGCAGGGTGACGACACGATGATCACGGCTGCCGTGTGGTCTGTAGTCTGGGGGGGCACCCCCAGGCAGCTGCCCCTTTGCTTGGTGGTGAGTGTGGGGGTGAGTGTGGGGTGGTGAGCGTGGTGGTGAGCGTGGTGGTGAGCGTGGTGGTGGTGAGCGTGGTGGTGGTGAGCGTTGTGGTGGTGTTGGTGGTGATGGTGAGCGTGGTGCGTGGTGGGAGCGCAGTGGTGGTGGTAGCGTGGGTGGTGGTGAGCGCAGTGGTGGTGTTGAGCGTGGCGGTGGTGGTGGTGAGCGCGTGGTGGTGAGCGTGTTGGTGGTGAGCGTGGTGGTGGTGAGCGCGGTGGTGGTGAGCGCGGTGGTGGAGAGCGTGGTGGTGGTGAGCGTGGTGGTGGTGGTGAGCGGTGGTGGTGTAGGTAGCGGTTGGTGGTGAGCGTGGGTGTGGGTGGTGAGGTGGTGATGTGTGAGTGGTGGGTGGTGAGCGTGGTGGTGGTGGTGAGCGCGGTGTGAGCTGGTGAGCGTAAATAACCGAGGCGCTAC
>WFAB01002137.1:5000-56699 GCA_018977245.1 Lethenteron camtschaticum
GGTGAGTGTGTGTGTGTGTGTGGTGTGAGTTGCGTGTGTGGTTGTGTGGTGTGTGTGGTGTGAGTGGTGTGTGGTGTGAGTGGTGTTNGTGTGGGTGTGGTGTGTGGTGTGAGTGTGTGTGTGGTGAGTGTGTGTGTAGTGTGTGTGGTGTGTGTGNGTGTGTGGCGTGGGTGGTGTGTGTGGTGTGTGTGTGGTGTGTGTGTAGTGTGTGTGTGTGTGTGCGTGGGTGTGTGTGTGGTGTGTGTGGTGTGTGGTGTGTGTGGTGTATGTGGGGTGTGTGGTGTGTGTGGTACATCAGCCAGTCGTCTCAGTCGACCCGTGGCACCTGCTGGGTCTGCCCCGTGACCTCCTTCCAGCGGGCGTTCGACACTTCACGTGGCCTCAACGTGCACCCAGCCTGGCACAAGCGTCGTGGTGACGTCACCGCCACTTGTTGTTGTCCTTGAGAGGGAATCAATAGGCGACGTTTCGGACAACGGGCCTTCCTCATGGCACACAGGCCGTTGTTGCTGTCAAGGGACATTGCCCGAAACGTCGCACCCACCCCCCCACTCCTGGCAGACTAACGCACAGGGGCAGCTGCCACTGAGGGTGCCCCTTAGTGGAGCCCACGGCTTGCCATTGAAGAGGCCTGACCCATCGAGCAGTGGGTAGACCACGCGACATTGGTGGACGCAGCGAACGCTCCGAGTGCAAATCGACTTCACGCAGCTTTAATGAACAGGCAACACGCTCACAAAGACAAAGATCCCCCGTGTAGCCTGTAACGGACTGTAGGGGCAAGTGCTGTTAGCGAGCAGCACCTATGAAGGCCGGCACGGCACACGAGGTGGTGGGTGGCCGGCACCACGCCCGGCCGCCTTTGTCTCCCAGTGGCGATGTTTACACACCGCACCAGGTACTCATATGAGGCCGAGTCGACCTAGGGGAGGACCAGGACCGGTTCAAATAATCGTCAACGCCGGTGTTGGCCGTGAGCGGGAATCGAACTCGGGTCGCCGCGTAGCGCTAACCACTACACCCACCGCTCCCCACACACACACACAGTGACACACACACCGACACACACAACATGCGTAGCGCGATAAATATAACACAGCAACACAACAGCCGATTCAGCACAGCAACAAGGCGGAGAGCGTCTGTTGAGTCTCGCCGCCTGTAGGTGACCACTTCCTCTACCTGACCAGGCTGAGTCTCACCGCCTGTAGGTGAGTCACTTCCTCTACCTGACCAGGCTGAGCCTCACCGCCTGTAGGTGAGTCACTTCCTCTAGCTAACCAGGCTGAGACTCACCGCCTGTAGGTGAGTCACTTCCTCTAGCTGACCAGGCTGAGTCTCACCGCCTGTAGGTGAGTCACTTCCTCTACCTGACCAGGCTGAGTCTCACCGCCTGTAGGTGAGTCACTTCCTCTAGCTGACCAGGCTGAGTCTCACCGCCTGTAGGTGAGTCACTTCCTGTACCTGACCAGGCTGAGTCTCACCGCCTGTAGGTGACCCACTTCCTCTACCTGACCAGACTGAGTCTCACCGCCTGTAGGTGAGTCACTTCCTGTACCTGACCAGGCTGAGTCTCACCGCCTGTAGGTGAGTCACTTCCTCTACCTGACCAGGCTGAGTCTCACCGCCTGTAGGTGAGTCACTTCCTCTAGCTGACCAGACTGAGTCTCACCGCCTGTAGGTGAGTCACTTCCTCTACCTGACCAGGCTGAGTCTCACCGCCTGTAGGTGACCCACTTCCTCTACCTGACCAGACTGAGACTCACCGCCTGTAGGTGAGTCACTTCCTCTAGCTGACCAGGCTGAGTCTCACCGCCTGTAGGTGAGTCACTTCCTCTACCTGACCAGGCTGAGTCTCACCGCCTGTAGGTGAGTCACTTCCTCTACCTGACCAGACTGAGACTCACCGCCTGTAGGTGAGTCACTTCCTCTAGCTGACCAGGCTGAGTCTCACCGCCTGTAGCTGAGTCACTTCCTCTACCTGACCAGGCTGAGACTCACCGCCTGTAGGTGAGTCACTTCCTCTACCTGACCAGGCTGAGTCTCACCGCCTGTAGGTGAGTCACTTCCTCTACCTGACCAGCTGAGACTCACCGCCTGTAGGTGAGTCACTTCCTCTACCTGACCAGGCTGAGTCTCACCGCCTGTAGGTGAGTCACTTCCTCTCCCTGACCAGGCTGAGTCTCACCGCCTGTAGGTGAGTCACTTCCTGTACCTGACCAGGCTGAGTCTCACCGCCTGTAGGTGAGTCACTTCCTCTACCTGACCAGGCTGAGTCTCACCGCCTGTAGGTGAGTCACTTCCTCTACCTGACCAGGCTGAGACTCACCGCCTGTAGGTGAGTCACTTCCTCTACCTGACCAGACTGAGACTCACCGCCTGTAGGTGAGTCACTTCCTCTAGCTGACCAGGCTGAGTCTCACCGCCTGTAGGTGAGTCACTTCCTCTACCTGACCAGACTGAGACTCACCGCCTGTAGGTGAGTCACTTCCTCTACCTGACCAGGCTGAGACTCACCGCCTGTAGGTGAGTCACTTCCTCTAGCTGACCAGGCTGAGTCTCACCGCCTGTAGGTGACCCACTTCCTCTACCTGACCAGGCTGAGTCTCACCGCCTGTAGGTGAGTCACTTCCTCTACCTGACCAGGCTGAGTCTCACCGCCTGTAGGTGACCCACTTCCTCTACCTGACCAGGCTGAGTCTCACCGCCTGTAGGTGAGTCACTTCCTCTACCTGACCAGGCTGAGACTCACCGCCTGTAGGTGAGTCACTTCCTCTAGCTGACCAGGCTGAGTCTCACCGCCTGTAGGTGAGTCACTTCCTCTACCTGACCAGGCTGAGTCTCACCGCCTGTAGGTGAGTCACTTCCTCTACCTGACCAGGCTGAGACTCACCGCCTGTAGGTGAGTCACTTCCTCTACCTGACCAGGCTGAGACTCACCGCCTGTAGGTGAGTCACTTCCTCTACCTGACCAGACTGAGACTCACCGCCTGTAGGTGAGTCACTTCCTCTAGCTGACCAGGCTGAGTCTCACCGCCTGTAGGTGAGTCACTTCCTCTACCTGACCAGGCTGAGACTCACCGCCTGCAGGTGAGTCACTTCCTCTACCTGACCAGGCTGAGTCTCACCGCCTGTAGGTGAGTCACTTCCTCTACCTGACCAGACTGAGTCTCACCGCCTGTAGGTGAGTCACTTCCTCTACCTGACCAGGCTGAGACTCACCGCCTGTAGGTGAGTCACTTCCTCTACCTGACCAGACTGAGACTCACCGCCTGTAGGTGACCCACTTCCTCTACCTGACCAGGCTGAGTCTCGCCGCCTGTAGGTGAGCCATGACAACGATGACGTCATTGCCTCTCTAGACCAATCACAGGGCTGTTCGACGATTCGGAGTACCGCGACGACCAATCACGGCCGCGGAAACGCGTCACATGACGACGACGACGACGATGATGTCATTGCCCTCTAGACCAATCACAGGGCTGGTCGACGATTCGGAGTACCGCGACGACCAATCACGGCCGCGGAAACGCGTCACATGACGACGACGACGATGATGTCATTGCCCCTCTAGACCAATCACAGGCTGGTCGACGATTCGGAGTACCGCGACGACCAATCACGGCCGCGGAAACGCGTCACATGACGACGACGACAATGTCATTGCCCCTCTAGACCAATCACGGCCGCGGAAACGCGTCACATGACGACGACGACAATGTCATTGCCCCTCTAGACCAATCACGGCCGCGGAAACGCGTCACATGACGACGACGACAATGTCATTGCCCCTCTAGACCAATCACGGCCACGGAAACGCGTCACATGACGACGACGACAATGTCATTGCCCTCTAGACCAATCACGGCCGCGGAAACGCGTCACATGACGACGACGACGATGTCATTGCCCTCTAGACCAATCACGGCCGCGGAAACGCGTCACATGACGACGACGACAATGTCATTGCCCCTCTAGACCAATCACGGCCACGGAAACGCGTCACATGACGACGACGACAATGTCATTGCCCCTCTAGACCAATCACGGCCGCGGAAACGCGTCACATGACGACGACGACAATGTCATTGCCCCTCTAGACCAATCACGGCCGCGGAAACGCGTCACATGACGACGACGACAATGTCATTGCCCCTCTAGACCAATCACGGCCACGGAAACGCGTCACATGACGACGACGACAATGTCATTGCCCTCTAGACCAATCACGGCCGCGGAAACGCGTCACATGACGACGACGACGACGACGCGCACCCTCGGCCGTGAGTGACCGTCTCACTCGGCCGTTAAATAAATAAATAAAGAGTGGGCTGGGGTGGGGGGGTGGGGGGGGTGAGAGAGAAGGCCGGTGATGATGGTGGTGGCAGTGATGACGTCGGTGCGTGATGGCGACGTCGGCGGTTGTTGGTGGGTCACGTGATGGCGGCGATGGCACGGTGATGGTAGCGGTGTTGGTGATGGTAGCGGTGTTGGTGATGGTACGGTGATGGTAGTGGTGATGGTGTTGGTACGGTGTTGGTGATGGTACGGTGATGGTAGTGGTGATGGTGTTGGTAGCGGTGTTGTGATGGTACGGTGATGGTAGTGGTGATGGTGTTGGTAGCGTGTTGGTGATGGTACGGTGATGGTAGTGGTGATGGTGTTGGTAGTGGTGATGGTGTAGTGGTGATGGTGTTGGTGATGGTACGGTGTTGGTGATGGTACGGTGATGGTAGCAGTGTTGGTGATGGTAGCGGTGTTGGTGATGGTACGGTGATGGTGATGGTACGGTGATGGTAGCGGTGATGGTACGGTGTTGGTGATGGTCATCTGTGACATACAGGACATCTGTGTGAAAGAGCTTTATAGCTCACAGGATTCCTCCTCGACTATAAATAAATATTCAGATTCTGGCGCCGGTCCAGTGACGTCACGGCGATGGTGACGATGGTACGGTGCGATCCGTGATGTCGGGATGACGTCACCACGACCGCCGACCCTCCGTCGCCACCGCAACCCATCAGCGTCGCCGCGGCAACCAGAGGCGTCGGCGCGGCGACCCCCGGCGTCACCGCGGCAACCAGAGGCGTCGGCGCGGCGACCCCCGGCGTCACCGCGGCAACCAGAGGCGTCACCGCGGCAACTTCATCGAGCGGGCGCCCCAGGTGTTGCCGCGGAGACCTTCGGGCCGTTGCCGCGGCGACCTTCGGGCGTTGCCGCGGCGACCCGGGCCGTTGCCGCGGCGACGCCGTCACCCGTCGAGCGGGCGGCCCAGGTAGACCATGGAGACTTCGGTGTTGCCGTAGACGGCCGACACGGCGGGGAAGAGACGCGCCTTGGGCAGCGCGCGGAACGCCACGCCCAGGAACTCGTGGCCACGTTCAAACGCCAGCGTGCGCTCCTCCATGTCCAGCAGCACGCGCATGCGCTCGCCAATCTGAACAGCGGCGGTGGCGGTGGTGCAGCGGGAAAATCGGTGTTGGTATTGGTGGCGTGTGTGCGTGTGTGTGCGTGTGTGTGCGTGTGTTTGTGTGCGTGTGTGCATGGGTTTGTGTGTGTGCGTGTGTGTGTGTGTGCGGGTTTGTGTGTGTGCGTGTGTGTATGCGGGTTTGTGTGTGTGTGTGTGTGCGTGTGTGTATGCGTGTGTGTATGCGGGTTTGTGTGTGTACGTGTGTGTGTGTGTGTATGCGGGTTTGTGTGTGTGTGTGTGTGCGTGTGTGTATGCGGGTTTGTGTGTGTACGTGTGTGTGTGTATGCGGGTTTGTGTGTGTACGTGTGTGTGTGTGTGTATGCGGGTTTGTGTGTGTGTGTATGCGGGTTTGTGTGTGTACGTGTGTGTGTGTATGCGGGTTGTGTGCGTGTGTGTGTGCGTGTGTGTATGCGGGTTTGTGTGTGTGTGTGCTTGGACGTTTGCACGCGGGGACACGTCATCAGCGCAGCGCAACACCAACACCGTCACACCGTCACCACCACCACCGTCACCACCACCACCATCACCACCACCACCGTTACCTCCACCACCACCACCACCCCTCCACCACCTCCACCGTCACCCCACCACCGTCACCACACCACCACCTCCACCAACACCACCTCCACCACCTCCACCATCACGCCACCACCACGCCACCACACGCCCCGCACCTGGTACTTGGGCGCGTTGTTGCACTGCGGGAAGCTCCCCGTGACCTCCACCACCACCACCACCACCCCAGTCACCACCACCACCACCACCACCGTCACCACCACCACCACCACCACCACCCAGTCACCACCACCACCACCACCGTCACCACCACGCCACCGCACCTGGTACTTGGGCGCGTTGTTGCACTGCGGAAGCTCCCGGTGACCTCCCCGCCGTGCAGGAGGCTGTTGTCCACCAGGTTCCAGCCCCAGCTCTCCACGTCGGATCCCAGCAGGGCCACGTAGCCCTGGCACTGCATGGGGCGCGGCGCGTCGCCACGCCCACCACGGCCACCGTGCCCAGGGGCCCTCCCACCACACCTCCCAGGCGTGGCGGCCCTCCGTGAAGCCGAGGCGGGCCCGCGCGCCGTCCGTGCTCTGAGCCACCGGGTTGCGGTGCAGCGTGAAGCCGCTGCGCTTGATGAAGACGTTGCGGGAGCAGTCGTCGGGGTTCCACGCGTGGCACAGCGAGCGCACCTGCGGGCGCGGGGTGGTGCGGCGGTGGTGAGTGGGTGTGTGGTGTGGTGAGTGTGGTGGTGAGTGGGTGAGTGGGTGTGTGGGGGTGTGGGGGTGAGTGGGTGTGTGGGTGAGTGGGTGTGGTGAGTGGGCGCGGGTGGTGCGGCGGTGAGTGGTGTGGTGGTGAGGTGTGGTGAGGTGTGGTGAGTGTGGTGGGTGAGTGGGGTGAGTAGGTGAGTGGGTGAATGGGGGTGAGTGGGTGTGGTGGGTGTGGTGGGTGTGGTGAGTGGGGTGAGTGGGGTGGTGGTGAGTGGGTGTGTGGGTGCGGGTGAGTGTGGTGGGTGNGGTGAGTGGGGGTGAGTGGGTGGGTGAGTGTGGTGGGTGAGTGTGGTGGTGACTGTGGTGGGTGAGTGTGGTGGGTGTGTGGTGGTGGGTGAGTGGTGAGTGTGGTGCGGGTGAGTGTGGTGGGTGAGTGAGTGGTGGGTGAGTGAGTGGGTGTGTTGGTGAGTGGGTGTGTTGGTGAGTGGGTGAGTAGGTGTGGTGGGTGAGTGGTGAGTGTGGTGGGTGAGTGGGTGAGTGGTGTGGTGGTGAGTGGGTGTGTGGGTGGGGTGAGTGTGGTAGTGAGTGGGTGAGTGGGTGGTGGGTGAGTAAGTCAGTGGGTGGGTGGGTGAATGGGTGGGTGAGTGGGTGAGTGGGTGGGTTGGTGTGGTGGGTGAGTGAGAGGGTGGGTGGGTGGGTGAGTGAGTGAGTGAGTGGGTGGGTGGGTGAGTGGGTGGGTGAGTGGGTGGGTGGGTGGGTGAGTGAGTAAGTCAGTGGATGGGTGAGCGAGAGGTGGGTGAGTGGATGGGTGGGTGAGTGGTGGGTGAGTGGGTGAGTGGGTGGGTGAGTGGGTGGATAGGTGAGTGGGCATGCAGGTGAGTGGTGTGGGCATGTGTGTGGGTACACGTTTGGGTACGTGTATGCGTGTGTGTGATGTGTGTGTGATGTGTGTGTGATGTGTGTGTGATGTGTGTGTGATGTGTGTGATGTGTGTGATGTGTGTTGATGTGTGTGTGATGTGTGTGTGATGTGTGTTGATGTGTGTGGTGTGTGTGTGTGATGTGTGTGGGATGTGTGTGATGTGTGTGTGATGTGTGTGGGATGTGTGTGTGATGTGTGTGATGTGTGATGTGTGTGTGTGTGTGTGTGAGGTGTGTGTGTGTGGTGTGTGTGATGTGTGTGGTGTGTGTGTGATGTGTGTGATGCGTGTGTGTGATGCGTGTGTGTGATGCGTGTGTGTGGTGCGTGTGGTGTGAGTGTGTGTGTGATGTGTGTGGGATGTGTGTGTGTGTAATGTGTGTGTGTGTGATGTGTGTGGTGTGTGTGTGATGCGTGTGTGTGATGTGTGTGTGTGATGTGTGTGGGATGTGTGTGTGTGTGTAATGTGTGTGTGTGATGTGTGTGTGTGATGTGTGTGTGTGATGCGTGTGGTGTGTGTGTGTGTGGTGTGTGTGTGTGTGTGATGTGTGTGTGTGATGCGTGTGGTGTGTGTGTGTGTGGGATGTGTGTGTGTGATGTGTGTGTGTGATGTGTGTGTAATGTGTGTGTGNTGTGTGTGTGGTGTGTGTGATGTGTGTGTGTGTGTGGATGTGTGTGTGATGTGTGTGGTGTGTGTGTGTGTGTGATGTGTGTGTGGTGTGTGTGTGATGCGTGTGTGTGGTGTGTGTGTGTGATGCGTGTGNTGTGTGTGTGTGTGTGGTGTGTGTGATGTGTGTGTGATGTGTGTGTGTGATGTGTGTGTGTGTGATGTGTGTGTGTGATGCGTGTGTGTGATGCGTGTGTGTGATGCGTGTGTGTGGTGCGTGTGGTGTGAGTGGTGTGTGTGATGTGTGTGGGATGTGTGTGTGTGTAATGTGTGTGTGTGTGATGTGTGTGTGTGATGTGTGTGTGTGATGCTGTGTGTGTGATGTGTGTGTGATGTGTGTGTGTGATGCGTGTGTGTGGTGCGTGTGTGTGATGTGTGTGTGTGATGCGTGCGTGTGGTGTGTGATGTGTGTGTGATGTGTGTGNGTAATGTGTGTGTAATGTGTGTGTGGTGTGTGTGTGATGCGTGTGTGTGGTGCNTGTGTGTGGTGTGTGTGTGATGTGTGTGTGTGATGTGTGTGTGTGATGTGTGTGTGTGTGTGGTGTGTGTGATGTGTGTAATGTGTGTGTGTGATGTGTGTGTGTGATGCGTGTGNTGTGTGTGTGTGTGTGGTGTGTGTGATGTGTGTGTAATGTGTGTGTGTGTGTAATGTGTGTGTGTGTAATGTGTGTGTGTGATGTGTGTGGTGTGGTCCTGTGGCCGCCCCCCCCCCCCCCTTGGCTTTGTAGGTGGGCACTGCCCGCAGGAGGTCCCCTGCAGCGCGTCGTGGGCAGCAGGCGTGCGCAGGCTGCCCGCCACACCTCGCTGCCCTCGTCCTCCAGGCAGCGCTGCCAGTGGCGGCACACGCGCGCACAGCGGCCCAGGTCGGCCAGCTCCACGAACGACAGGATGAGCTCGAGGACGCGCGGGGGCAGCCGGCCCGCGCCCCCCATCGCTCGCGGGCAGCCCATGGGGCGGTGGGGGGGTGAGGCGAGACCTGGGAGAGAGAGGAGAGGGGGGGGCAGAGAGAGGAGAGGGGGGGCAGAGAGAGAGAGAGACTTGCCGATGAAACTAAACTATGTTGAAGTTCTTGACGGTTCATTTGTGTCGATTTAAAAGATTTCGTGACTGCAGGGATTCATCTTCTTGGTTCTTTCAGTAAAGTCACGTAGAATGGAGATAGTAAAATAATAAAAATAAGATATAATAAAATTATTCTCACGACGTTTCGGCCACAACGCAAGGTTCATTTGTGGTTTCAGTCGGGCAACCCATCCCATGCCACCTGGGTCTGCCCCGCGCCCCCATCGCTAGCGGGCAGCCCATGGGACGGGGTGGGGGCAAGACCTGGGAGAGAGAGGAGAGGGGGCAGAGAGAGAGAGGTGGACTATGAAACTAAATATGTTGAAGTTCTTTGAGAGTTTTATTTGTAGTTTCAGTCGGGCAACCCATGCCACCTGGGTCTGTCCCGTGCCCCCCATCGCTCGCGGGCAGCCCATGGGGCGGTGTGGGGAGGCAAGACCTGGGAAAAGAGGAGAGGGGGGCAGAGAGAGAGAGGTGGACTATGAAACTAAATATGTTGAAGTTCTTTGAGAGTTTTATTTGTGGTTTCAGTCAGGCAACCCATGCCACCTGGGTCTGTCCCGTGCCCCCCATNGGGCGGTGCGGGGGGGGGGGGCGGTGGGCGAGACCTGGGAGAGAGAGGAGAGGGGGGCGGAGAGAGAGACTTGCCGATGAAACTCAACTATGTTGAAGTTCACCATTGGAACCTCATTTGCCAGTAAAAAATATGATAATTGTTTTTTTACCTTTCTATCTGGCAACAAAACTGACACCTTTTTTTGTTTGCATTATGACTGCAGGTATTGTGGTCTACGCAAACATGACTCCTCATCTGGGTTCAATCCCTAGGTGTGGGTCTCTCTCTCTCAGGGGTTCACAATGGCCGTGTCAGAGACACTGAGAGTCTGGGTTCAATTCCTTAATGTGGGTCTCTCTCTCCTGGAGGTTCATGATGGCCGTGTCAGAGACACTGAGAGCCTGGTTCTAGCCCTAGGTGTGGGTCTCTCTCTCAGGGGGTTCATGATGGCCGTGTCAGGGACACTGGAGTCTGGGTTCAATCCCCAGGTGTGGGTCTCTCTCCCTGGAGGTTCATGATGGCCGTGTCAGAGACACTGAGAGCCTGGGTTCTAGCCCTAGGTGTGGGTCTCTCTCTCTCAGGGGGTTCATGATGGCCGTGTCAGAGACACTGGAGTCTGGGTTCAATTCCTTAGTGTGGGTCTCTCTCTCCTGGGGTTCATAATGGCCATGTCAGAGACACTGAGAGCCTGGGTTCTAGCCCTAGGTGTGGGTCTCTCTCTCAGGGGTTCATGATGGCCGTGTCAGGGACACTGGAGTCTGGGTTCAATCCCTAGGTGTGGGTCTCTCTCTCCCTGGAGGTTCATGATGGCCGTGTCAGAGACACTGGAGTCTGGGTTCAATTCCTTAGTGTGGGTCTCTCTCTCCAGGGGGTTCATGATGGCCGTGTCAGGGACACTGGAGTCTNAGGGGGTTCATAATGGCCGTGTCAGAGACACTGAGAGCCTGGGTTCTAGCCCTAGGTGTGGGTCTCTCTCTCAGGGGTTCATGATGGCCGTGTCAGGGACACTGGAGTCTGGGTTCAATCCCCAGGTGTGGGTCTCTCTCTCTGGGGTTCATGATGGCCGTGTCAGAGACACTGGAGTCTGGGTTCAATTCCTTAGTGTGGGTCTCTCTCTCCCTGGGGGTTCATAATGGCCGTGTCAGAGACACTGAGAGCCTGGGTTCTAGCCCTAGGTGTGGGTCTCTCTCTCAGGGGGTTCATGATGGCCGTGTCAGGGACACTGAGAGCCTGGGTTCTAGCCCAGGTGTGGGTCTCTCTCCCTGGAGGTTCATGATGGCCGTGTCAGAGACACTGAAGTCTGGGTTCAATTCCTTAGTGTGGGTCTCTCTCTCTCAGGGGTTCATAATGGCCGTGTCAGAGACACTGAGAGCCTGGGTTCTAGCCCTAGGTGTGGGTCTCTCTCTCAGGGGGTTCATGATGGCCGTGTCAGGGACACTGGAGTCTGGTTCAATCCCAGGTGTGGGTCTCTCTCTCCCTGGAGGTTCATGATGGCCGTGTCGGAGACAGTGGGGGGTCGTGAGAGTGGAGACCTGGAAATGAGTGCGTGAATGAGTGAGTGAGGTAGTGAGTGAGTGAATGAGTGAGTAAGTGAAAGAGTGAGTGAATGAGTGAGTGAATGAGTGGATGCGTGAGTGAGGAAGTGAGTGAGGGAATGAGTGAGTGNAAAAGTGAGTGAATGAGTGAGGGAGTGAGTGAGGGAGTGAGTGGAGTGAGTGGAGTGAGTGAGTGAATGACTGATTTAATGAGTGAGTGATGGAGACCTTCACTGCACTGAGTGTCGGTCGGAGTCTCTCAGAGCCACACAACCGAGACACCACGGAGACCTGGGGAGACACGAAGACACCGATTCCTGTGTGAGTCTGTGGGTCTCTGTGTGAGTCTGTGGGTGTCTGCGTGAGTCTGTGGGTCTCTTTGAGTCTATGGGTCTCTGTGTGAGTCTGTGGGTCCTGTGTGAGTCTGTGGTCTCTGTGTGAGTCTGTGGGTCTCTGTGTGAGTCTGTGGGTCTCTGTGTGAGTCTACAGGTCTCTGTGTAAGTCTATAAGTCTCTGTGTGAGTCTATGGTCTCTGTGTGAGTCTGTGGGTCTCTGTGTGAGTCTATGGGTCTCTGTGTGAGTCTGTGGGTCTCTGTGTGAGTCTGTGGGTCTGTGTGAGTCTATGGTCTCTGTGTGAGTCGATGGGTCTCTGTGCGAGTCTGTGGGTCTCTGTGTGAGTCTGTGGGTCTCTGTGTGAGTCTGTGGGTCTCTGTGTGAGTCTATGGGTCTCTGTGTGAGTCTGTGGGTCTCTGTGTGAGTCTGTGGGTCTCTGTGTGAGTCGATGGGTCTCTGTGTGAGTCGATGGGTCTCTGTGTGAGTCTGTGGGTCTCTGTGTGAGTCTGTGGGTCTCTGTGTGAGTCTGTGGTCTCTGTGTGAGTCTGTGGGTCTCTGTGTGAGTCTGTGGTCTCTGTGTGAGTCTGTGGGTCTCTGTGTGAGTCTATGGGTCTCTGTGTGAGTCGATGGGTCTCTGTGTGAGTCTGTGGGTCTCTGTGTGAGTCTGTGGGTCTCTGTGTGAGTCTGTGGGTCTCTGTGTGAGTCTGTGGGTCTCTGTGTGAGTCTGTGGGTCTCTGTGTGAGTCTATGGGTCTCTGTGTGAGTCTGTGGGTCTCTGTGTGGGTCTGTGGTCTCTTTGTGAGTCTGTGGGTGTCTGTGTGAGTCTGTGGGTCTCTTTGTGAGTCTGTGGGTCTCTGTGTGAGTCTATGTGAGTCTATGGGTCTCTGTGTGTCTGTGGGTCTCTGTGTGAGTCTGTGGGTCTCTGTGTGAGTCTGTGGGTCTCTGTGAGTCTGTGGGTCTCTGCGTGAGTCTGTGAGTCTCTGTGTGAGTCTGTGGGTCTCTGTGTGAGTCTGTGGGTCTTTGTGTGAGTATGTGTGTCTCTGTGTGAGGCTGTGGGTCTCTGTGTGAGTCGATGGGTCTCTGTGCGAGTCTGTGGGTCTCTGTGTGAGTCTATGGGTCTCTGTGCGAGTCTGTGGGTCTCTGTGTGAGTCTGTGGGTCTCTGTGTGAGTCTGTGGGTCTCTGTGTGAGTCTATGGGTCTCTGTGCGAGTCTGTGGGTCTCTGTGTGAGTCTATGGGTCTATGCGCGAGTCTGTGGGTCTGTGTGAGTCTATGGNTCTCTGCGTGAGTCTGTGGGTCTGTGTGAGTCTGTGTGTCTCTGTGTGAGTCTGTGGATCTCTGTGTGAGTCTGTGGGTCTCTTGTGAGTCTATGGGTCTCTGTGCGAGTCTGTGGGTCTGTGTGAGTCTATGGGTCTCTGCGTGAGTTTGTGGGTCTTTGTGTGAGTCTGTGGGTCTCTGTGTGTGTCTGTGGTGTCTGCGTGAGTCTGTGGGTCTCTTTTGAGTCTATGGGTCTCTGTGTGAGTCTGTGGGTCTCTGTGTGAGTATGTGGGTCTCTGTGTGAGTCTATGGGTCTCTGTGCGAGTCTGTGGGTCTCTGTGTGTGTCTGTGGGTGTCTGTGTGGGTTGTGGGTCTCTGTGTGAGTCGATGGGTCTCTGTGCGAGTCTGTGGGTCTCTGTGTGAGTCTGTGGGTCTCTGTGTGAGTCTGTGGGTCTCTGTGTGAGTCGATGGGTCTCTGTGCGAGTCTGTGGGTCTCTGTGTGAGTCTGTGGGTCTCTGTGTGAGTCTATGGGTCTCTGTGCGAGTCTGTGGGTCTCTGTGTGTCTATGGGTCTCTGTGCGAGTCTGTGGGTCTCTATGTGAGTCTATGGGTCTCTGTGCGAGTCTGTGGGTCTCTGTGTGAGTCTATGGGTCTCTCGTGAGTCTGTGGGTCTTTGTGTGAGTCTGTGGGTCTCTGTGTGTGTCTGTGGGTGTCTGCGTGAGTCTGTGGGTCTCTTTGAGTCTATGGGTCTCTGTGTGAGTCTGTGGGTCTCTGTGTGAGTCTGTGGGTCTCTGTGTGAGTATGTGGGTCTCTTGTGAGTCTATGGGTCTCTGTGCGAGTCTGTGGGTCTCTGTGTGAGTCTGTGGGTCTCTGTGTGAGTCTGTGGGTCTCTGTGTGAGTCTGTGGGTCTCTGTGTGAGTATGTGGGTCTCTGAGTCTATGGGTCTCTATGTGAGTCTATGGGTTCTGTGTGTTTCTGTAAACATCATCAGCAGCATCATCATCATCATCACGATCAGCTCCAGCATCATCATCAGCAGCATCATCACCAGCAGCAGCATCATCATCAGCAGCAGCATCATCATCATCATCAGCATTAGCAGCATCATCACCAGCAGCATCAGCATCATCATCATCAGTATCATCATCAGCAGCATCATCAGCATCATCATCAGCAGCATCAGCATCATCAGCAGCATCATCAGCAGCATCATCAGCATCATCATCAGCAACATCATCATCATCAGCAGCAACATCATCATCATCAGCAGCAGCATCATCACCAGCATCATCATCATCATCAGCAGCATCATCATCAGCAGCAGCATCATCATCAGCAGCATCATCATCATCATCAGCAGCAGCATCATCATCAGCAGTATCATCATCATCAGCAGCACCAACATGCTCCAGCAGCAGCCACCCGCGTCACATCGCAGCAGTCGCGAGAAGCGTCGCAGAAGCGTCGGGAAAGCAGCAGCAGCGGCGGCAGCGGTGGCGTTGTAGCAGCAGCAGCAAGGGAGAAGCAAGGCAGGAGCAAGGCAGGAGCAAGGGAGAAGCAAGGCAGGAGCAAGGCAAGGAGAAGCAAGGCAGGAGCAAAAAAGAAGCAAGGAGAAGCAAGGGAGAAGCAAGGCAGGAGCAAGGAGAAGCAAGGAGAAGCAAGGCAGGAGCAAGGGAGAAGCAAGGCAGGAGCAAGGCAGGAGCAAGGGAGAAGCAAGGGAGAAGCAAGGCAGGAGCAAGGGAGAAGCAAGGGAGAAGCAAGGCAGGAGCAAGGGAGAAGCAAGGGAGAAGCAAGGGAGAAGCAAGGCAGAAGCAAGGCAGGAGCAAGGGAGAAGCAAGGCAGGAGCAAGGGAGAAGCAAGGGAGAAGCAAGGCAGGAGCAAGGGAGAAGAAGGCAGGAGCAAGGCAGGAGCAAGGCAGAAGCAAGGCAGGAGCAAGGCAGGAGCAAGGGAGAAGCAAGGCAGGAGCAAGGGAGAAGCAAGGGAGAAGCAAGGCAGGAGCAAGGCAGGAGCAAGGGAGAAGCAAGGCAGAAGCAAGGCAGGAGCAAGGGAGAAGCAAGGGAGAAGCAAGGCAGGAGCAAGGGAGAAGCAAGGCAGGAGCAAGGCAGGAGCAAGGCAGGAGCAGGAGAAGCAAGGCAGGAGCAAGGCAGGAGCAAGGGAGAAGCAAGGCAGAAGCAAGGCAGGAGCAAGGAGAAGCAGGCAGGAGCAAGGCGGAGCAAGGCAGGAGCAAGGGAGAAGCAAGGCGGAGCAAGGGAGAAGCAAGGGAGAAGCAAGGCAGGAGCAGGGAGAAGCAAGGGAGAAGTCAAGGCAGGAGCAAGGCAGAGCAAGGGAGAAGCAAGGCAGAAGCAAGGCAGGAGCAAGGCAGGAGCAAGGGAGAAGCNAGGCAGAAGCAGCAGGAGCAGCAGGAGCAGGAGAAGCAGCAGGAGCAGCAGGAGCAGGAGAAGCANGGCAGAAGCAGCAGGAGCAGGAGAAGCAGCAGAAGCAGCAGGAGCAAGGCAGAAGCANGGCAGGAGCAAGGCAGGAGCAAGAGAAGCAAGGCAGGAGCAAGGGAGAAGCAGCAGAAGCAGCAGGAGCGGCAGGAGCAGGAGAAGCANGGCAGAAGCANGGCAGGAGCGGGAGAAGCANGGCAGAAGCAAGGCAGGAGCAGGAGAAGCAGAGGCAGGAGCANGGCAGGAGAAGGGAGAAGCAAGGCAGGAGCAGCAGGAGAAGGAGAAGCAGCAGGAGCAGCAGGAGCAAGGGAGAAGCAGGAGAAGCANGGCAGGAGCANGGCAGGAGCGGGAGAAGCAGGAGAAGCAGCAGGAGCAGCAGGAGCAAGAGAAGCAAGGCAGGAGCAAGGCAGGAGCAAGGGAGAAGCAGCAGGAGAAGGAGAAGCAAGGCAGGAGCAGGAGAAGCGGGAGAAGCAGGAGAAGCANGGCAGGAGCAGCAGGAGCGGCAGGAGCAGGAGAAGCAGGAGAAGCAGGAGAAGCAGCAGGAGCAAGGCAGGAGCAGGAGAAGCAAGAGAAGCAAGGGAGAAGCAAGGCAGGAGCAAGGAGAAGCAGCAGGAGCAGGAGAAGCAGCAGGAGCAAGGCAGGAGCAAGGGAGAAGCAAGGGAGAAGCAAGGGAGAAGCAAGGCAGGAGCAAGGGAGAAGCAAGGGAGAAGCAAGGGAGAAGCAAGGCAGGAGAAGGCAGGAGCAAGGGAGAAGCAAGGGAGAAGCAAGGGAGAAGCAAGGCAGGAGCAAGGGAGAAGCAAGGGAGAAGCAAGGAGACGCAAGGCAGGAGCAAGGGAGAAGCAAGGGAGAAGCAAGGGAGAAGCAAGGGAGAAGCAAGGGAGAAGCAAGGCAGGAGCAAGGGAGAAGCAAGGGAGAAGCAAGGGAGAAGCAAGGGAGAAGCAAGGGAGAAGCAAGGCAGGAGCAAGGCAGGAGCAAGGGAGAAGCAAGGCAGGAGCAAGGGAGAAGCAAGGGAGAAGCAAGGGAGAAGCAAGGCAGGAGCAGGGAGAAGCAAGGGAGAAGCAAGGCAGGAGCAAGGTAGAAGCAAGGGAGAAGCAAGGGAGAAGCAAGGGAGAAGCAAGGCAGGAGCAAGGCAGGAGCAAGGGAGAAGCAAGGGAGAAGCAAGGGAGAAGCAAGCAGGAGCAAGGGAGAAGCAAGGCAGGAGCAAGGCAGAAGCAAGGGAGAAGCAAGGGAGAAGCAAGGGAGAAGCAAGGCAGGAGCAAGGCAGGAGCAAGGGAGAAGCAAGGGAGAAGCAAGGGAGAAGCAAGGCAGGAGCAAGGGAGAAGCAAGGGAGAAGCAAGGGAGAAGCAAGGGAGAAGCAAGGCAGGAGCAAGGGAGAAGCAAGGGAGAAGCAAGGGAGAAGCAAGGAGAAGCAAGGGAGAAGCAAGGCAGGAGCAAGGCAGGAGCAAGGGAGAAGCAAGGCAGGAGCAAGGGAGAAGCAAGGGAGAAGCAAGGGAGAAGCAAGGCAGGAGCAAGGGAGAAGCAAGGGAGAAGCAAGGCAGGAGCAAGGTAGAAGCAAGGGAGAAGCAAGGGAGAAGCAAGGGAGAAGCAAGGCAGGAGCAAGGCAGGAGCAAGGGAGAAGCAAGGGAGAAGCAAGGGAGAAGCAAGGCAGGAGCAAGGGAGAAGCAAGGCAGGAGCAAGGGAGAAGCAAGGGAGAAGCAAGGCAGGAGCAAGGCAGGAGCAAGGGAGAAGCAAGGCAGGAGCAAGGGAGAAGCAAGGGAGAAGCAAGGGAGAAGCAAGGCAGGAGCAAGGAGAAGCAAGGGAGAAGCAAGGGAAAGCAGGAGAAGCNAGGGAGAAGCAAGGCAGGAGCAGCAGGAGCAAGGGAGAAGCAAGGCAGGAGCAAGGGAGAAGCAAGGGAGAAGCAAGGGAGAAGCAAGGCAGGAGCAAGGGAGAAGCAAGGGAGAAGCAAGGCAGAGCAAGGGAGAAGCAAGGGAGAAGCAAGGCAGGAGCAAGGGAGAAGCAAGGGAGAAGCAAGGCAGGAGCAAGGCAGGAGCAAGGGAGAAGCAAGGCAGGAGCAAGGAGAAGCAAGGCAGGAGCAAGGGAGAAGCAAGGGAGAGCAAGGCAGGAGCAAGGGAGAAGCAAGGCAGGAGCAAGGGAGAAGCAAGGGAGAAGCAATGCGGGAGCAAGGAGAAGCAAGGCAGGAGCAAGGGAGAAGCAAGCGAGAAGCGAGAGAGACACGAGGCAGAGAGAAGGCAGGAGCAAGGCAGGAGCAAGGGAGGAGCAAGGCAGGAGCAAGGCAGGAGCAAGGGAGAAGCAAGAGGAAGCAAGGGAGAAGCAAGGGAGAAGCGAGGAGGGTGGAGAAAGAGCGGCACCTGGGAACCTCAGACCGCTCCTTCCCGTGACTCCATCCCGGATTGACGTGGTGACGTCACCGCGCAGCGCGTGTGTGTGGGGGGGGTGGTCGTGACGTCACCGCGCAGCGCGTGTGTGTGGGGGGGGTGGTCGTGACGTCACCGCGCAGCGCGTGTGTGTGGGGGGGGTCGTGACGTCACCGCGCAGCGCGTGTGTGTGGGGGGGTGGTCGTGACGTCACCGCGCAGCGCGTGTGTGTGGGGGGTGGTCGTGACGTCACCGCGCAGCGCGTGTGTGTGGGGGGTGGTCGTGACGTCATCGCGCAGAGCGTAGCATGGGGGAGAGGTGGTGGTCGTGACGTCACCGCGTGGCGAGTGGTCATGACGTCACCATGGCATCCTCCTCATCAGCCGCATGGGGAGTGCCGTCATTAAAGCAGCCGCAGCAGTAGTAGCAGCAGCAGCAGAAGCAGCAGCAGCAACAGCAGCAGCAGCAGCAGCTACAGCAGTAGAAACAGAAGCAGCAGCAGAAGCCGCAGCTACAGCAGCAGCAGCAGTAGAAGCAGTAGCTGCAGCAGCAGTAGAAGCAGCAGCAGCAGCAGTAGCTGCAGCAGCAGTAGAAGCAGAAGCAGCAGCAGTAGAAACAGAAGCAGCCGCAGCAGCAGAAGCGGCAGCTACAGCAGCAGCAGCTGTAGAAGCAGAAGCAGTAGCTGCAGCAGCAGTAGAAGCAGCAGCAGTAGCTGCAGCAGCAGAAGCAGCAGCAGCAGAAGCAGCAGTAGAAACAGCTACAGCAGCAGTAGAAACAGAAGCAGCCGCAGCAGCAAAAGCCGCAGCTACAACAGCAGCAGCAGTAGAAGCAGCTACAGCAGCAGTAGCTGCAGCAGCTGCAGTCGTGATGATAATAATCATCACGACGCCCGCGCCTGCAACGGTTTGGTGCGACATGACGCATTAACAAACGAGCAGCGAACATTTATAAACGACGTCATCGCGCACCAAGCAAAGTGATACACCGGTTACGTGACGTCATTACGTTTAATCGTGCAGGGGACGTGACGTAGGCTCGTCTCACCAGAATCGCTTGAACGCGATGACGTCATAATCGGGCAACGTCATCGCGTTTGAGAATGTCCCAAATACGTTGTCACGGTCCGGATGTCAGGTGACGTCACCACGTTTGATAGGTCCCGATGACGTCATCGCGTCCAAGCTATTGCGCGTGACGTCACATGGCGTTTGAAAAAAAACCTCATTTTGCGATATGACGTCAGCGCGTTCAGCCGTTGCCGAGGAACGCATCCGGATGACGTCACAGCGTCGGCTTCATCGGGTGACGTCACGGCTAAGGCAGCACGCGCGCGCGGTTCCAGCTTCGCTATCAAATAATGCCCCCGAGGCAGATTCGTCTTGATAAATTTCGCATGCGAACCAGGAAAGCTGCCCTCAGGGCAGTTAGTGACGACCAAAAGTGACTAAACGGGAAGTAAGGGGGTGAGGTGGCCGCGTCGCCATCTTAGTTAGGGGTAGACGGCGCGTTGGTGATGGTGGTGATGTGGGTGCGTTGGTGATGTGGTGATGTTGGTGATGGTGGTGNTGGTGCGTTGGTGATGTGGTGATGTGATGGTGTTGGTGATGTTGGTGCGGGTGCGTTGATGATGTTGGTGATGTTGATGTGGGCGCGTTGGTGATGTGGTGATGTTGGTGATGGTGGTGATGGTGGTGATGTGGGTGCGTTGGTGATGTGGTGATGTTGGTGATGGTGGTGGTGGTGCGTTGGTGATGTGGTGATGTGATGATGTTGGTGATGTTGGTGCGGGTGCGTTGATGATGTTGGTGATGTTGATGTGGCGCGTTGGTGATGTGGTGATGTTGGTGATGGTGGTGATGTGGGTGCGTTGGTGATGTGGTGATGTTGGTGATGGTGGTGGTGGTGCGTTGGTGATGTGTGATGTGATGATGTTGGTGATGTTGGTGCGGGTGCGTTGATGATGTTGGTGATGTTGATGTGGGCGCGTTGGTGATGGTGGTGATGTTGATGTGGGTGCGTTGGTGATGTGGTGATGTTGGTGATGGTGGTGATGTGGGTGTTGGTGATGTGGTGATGTGATGATGTTGGTGATGTTGGTGCGGGTGCGTTGATGATGTTGGTGATGTTGATGTGGGCGCGTTGGTGATGTGGTGATGTTGGTGATGTGGTGATGTTGGTGATGTTGATGTGGGTGCGTTGGTGATGTGATGATGTTGGTGATGTTGGTGCGGGTGCGTTGATGATGTTGGTGATGTTGATGTGGGCGCGTTGGTGATGTGGTGATGTTGGTGATGTGGTGATGGTGGTGATGTGGTGGTGGTGGTGATGTTGGTGATGGTGGTGGTGGTGCGTTGGTGATGGTGATGATGTTGGTGATGTTGGTGCGGGTGCGTTGATGATGTTGGTGATGTTGATGTGGGCGCGTTGGTGATGTGGTGATGTTGGTGATGGTGGTGATGTGGGTGCGTTGGTGATGTGGTGATGTTGGTGATGGTGGTGATGTGGGTGCGTTGGTGGTGGTGATGTGATGTGTTGGTGATGTTGGTGCGGGTGCGTTGATGATGTTGGTGATGTTGATGTGGGCGCGTTGGTGATGTGGTGATGTTGGTGATGTGGTGATGTGGGTGCGTTGGTGATGTGGTGATGTTGGTGATGGTGGTGGTGGTGCGTTGGTGATGTGATGATGTTGGTGATGTTGGTGCGGGTGCGTTGATGATGTTGGTGATGTTGATGTGGGCGCGTGGTGATGTGGTGATGGGTGATGGTGGTGATGGTGGTGATGTGGGTGCGTTGGTGATGTGGTGATGTTGGTGATGGTGGTGGTGGTGCGTTGGTGATGTGATGATGTTGGTGATGTTGGTGCGGGTGCGTTGATGATGTTGGTGATGTTGATGTGGGCGCGTTGGTGATGGTGGTGATGTTGATGTGGGTGCGTTGATGTGTTGGTGATGTTGGTGCGGGTGCGTTGATGTGTTGGTGATGTGGTGATGGTGGTGATGTTGATGTGGTTGGTGATGTGGTGATGGTGGTGATGTTGATGTGGTGCGTTGATGATGTTGGTGATGTGGTGCGGGTGCGTTGATGATGTGGTGATGTTGATGCGGGTGGTGATGGTGTGATGTTGATGTGGTGATGTTGGTGATGTTGATGTGGGTGATGGTGGTGATGTTGATGTGCGGCGCGTTGGTGATGGTGGTGATGTTGATGTGGGTGTTGGTGATGTGGTGGTGATGTTGGTGATGTTGATGTGGGTGATGGTGGTGATGTTGGTGATGTTGATGTGGGTGCGTTGATGATGTTGGTGATGTTGATGGGGTGATGTGGTGATGTTGGTGATGATGGTGGTGATGTTGACGTTGGTGATGGTGGTGATGTTGATGTGGGTGATGTGGTGATGTTGATGTGGGTGCGTTGATGATGTGGTGATGGTGGTGATGTGGTGATGGTGGTGATGTGGTGATTGTGTGTGGTGATGTTGATGTGGGCGCGTTGGTGATGGTGGTGATGTTGGTGATGTTGATGTGGGCGCGTTGATGATGTTGGTGATGTTGGTGCGGGTGCGTTGGTGATGTGGTGATGGTGGTGATGTTGGTGATGTTGATGTGGGCGCGTTGGTGATGTTGGTGATGTGGTGGTGATGGGGGTGCGTTGGTGGTGGTGATGTGGGTGCGTTGGTAATGTGGTGATGTTGGTGATGTGGTGATGTTGGTGATGTTGATGTGGGCGCGTTGGTGATGTGGTGATGTTGGTGATGTGGTGATGGTGGTTTCAGTTTTCAGTTTCATGTATTAGGAGGTATATCCCTGTGAGACGTTCGGCTCTTGACTCGGGTGCAACCACAACAAACTAAAACATGAACAAGAAAACATCTTAAAGTGACTATGTGACTGTGTGCAAACAGCAGGATCCAGGAAAAGACCGCAAAATATTGCAGAAAAAGCACCGTACACCAACGCTGCGTCAACAACAACCACAAGACGCGTTGGTGATGGTGGTGATGTTGGTGTGGCGGCGTTGGTGATGGCGCTGATGTTGGGAGCCGTCCTGCTGCTGCTGGTGGTGGTGACGGCCACTGCAGGTGAGGGAGGGAAGGGCTCGCAAACTCTCTTGCACCCGAGTCAGATGCGGTCTCCCCGACAGACCTGGTCGCCACCTGAGGACGGCTGCTTGCGTTGTGGCCGAAACGTCGTGAGAATTGTATTTTGTTGTATTTTTATTAATTTATTACTTCCCTTCTACGTGACTTTACCGAACGAACCAAGAAGATGAATCCCTGCTGCAGTCACGAAAGCAGCTTTAAATCGAAATATAATTTATTTCTTCCAATGATTTCTGAGAAAGAATCCATTAAATATACGCTGCCAAGATTGGTGGTGCTCATTCAGACGCTGTCTCCCGACAGACCTGGTCTCCACCTGAGGACGGCTGCTTGCGTTGTGGCCGAAACGTCGTGAGAATTGTATTTGTTGTATTTTTATTAATTTATTACTTCCATTCTACGTGACTTTATCGAAAGAACCAAGAAGATGAATCCCTGCTGCAGTCACGAAAGCTTTAAATCGAGATATGCAAATGCTTTTGTCAAGGCGCTCTTCCCCCTCCATCCCAGCTTAAATGTACGCTCCAAGCCTGGGGTGTGTCACTCAGACGCTGTCTCCCGACAGACCTGCTCGCCACCTGAGGACGCCCGCTTGCGTTGTGGCCGAAACGTCGTGAGAATTGTATTTATTATGTTTTATTTTTATTAATTTATTACTTCCTTCTACGTGACTTTACCGAAAGAACCAAGAAGATTGGTAATGTTGTGGATTTGCCCTCCAACACACCGGTGTTGCTGTACTGGTGTAATGACGACTTTCTTTAGGCGGTTTATTTGTATTCATATTCTTAGGTTTTTCTGTGAAGTCACGTAGGTAAAAACATTAAAATTAATAAAAGTAAAATAACAATCACGATGTTTCGGAGGCAACACAAGCTTCCGTCTTCAGGTGGAACCGTCACAGCCACGACAGCTGTATCAAGTGAATGAGAGATTACAAGAGCTACCACTCCGTATATATAATGGTTGGAGAGGGGGAAGGGCCAAGTACAGCACACTTTTATTCATATGGTAAGGTGAGGCTTAAGAGGTTTATTTGATTGAAGACACGTTCACTCGGAACAACCGGCGAGAGCTCCCCATTGAGCCATACCCAGGACGCTTGACTCAAGCGCTCTGTCGCTGGCTCGCCGTGCGTAGGTGACTCGGAGGAGACTGGGCTTGTGCAGGTGACAAGGAGAGTTCTCAAGTCGGGCTTCCATCGGTGAGTGAACCCACGACCTCCTGCACACCGGGCGGGGAGAGGACGTCTCCTAGCCACTGCCCGGAGCCCCGTGAACCCACGACCTCCTGCACACCGGGGGGGGAGAGGACGTCTCCTAGCCACTGCCCGGAGCCCGTGAACCCACGACCTCNCTCACACACACCAGGCAGAGGACAGGACGTCACCTAGCCACAGCCCGGAGACCCATAGACTCACGACCCATGCACACCTCGTGCACACAGGACGTCACATAGCCACTGCACAGAGACCCGTGAACGAACGTAGATCCAGTAGACTCACACAGAGACGCAGAGCCCTGACTCACACACACACAGAGACCTATAGATTCACACAGAGACCTATAGATTCACACAGAGACCTATAGATTCACACAGAGACCCCATAGACTCACAGAGAGACCCATAGACTCACATAGAGACCCATAGACTCACAGATCCATCGTGCCACACAGAGACCTATAGATTCACATAGAGACCACATAGACTCACACAGAGACCCGTAGACTCACACAGAGACCCATAGACTCACACAGAGACCCATAGACTCACACAGAGAGCCGTAGACTCATACAGAGACCCGTAGACTCACACATAGACCCATAGATTCACACAGAGACCTATAGATTCACACAGAGACCTATAGATTCACACAGAGACCTATAGATTCACACAGAGACCCATAGACTCACATAGAGACCCATAGACTCACATACAGATCCATCGTGCCACACAGAGACCCATAGATTCACACAGAGACCCATAGACTCACAGAGAGACCCATAGACTCACATACAGATCCATCGTGCCACATAAAGACGCATAGACTCACACAGAGACCCATAGACTCAGAGAGACCCATAGACTCACATACAGATCCATCGTGCCACACAGAGACCTATAGATTCACACAGAGACCTATAGATTCACACAGAGACCCCATAGACTCACACAGAGACCCATAGATTCACACAGAGACCCATAGACTCACACAGAGACCTATAGATTCACACGGAGACCCATAGATTCACAGAGAGACCCATAGACTCACACAGAGACCCACATACCACACAGAGACCCATAGACTCACAGAGAGACCCATAGACTCACACAGAGACCTATAGATTCACACAGAGACCATAGACTCACACAGAGACCTATAGATTCACAGAGAGACCCATAGACTCACACAGAGACCCACAGACTCGCACAGAGACCCATAGATTCACACAGAGACCCATAGACTCACACAGAGACCTATAGATTCACAGAGAGACCCATAGACTCACACAGAGACCCACAGACTCACACAGAGACCCATAGACTCACAGAGAGACCCATAGACTCACACAGAGACCTATAGATTCACACAGAGACCTATAGATTCACACAGAGACCTATAGATTCACACAGAGACCCATAGACTCACACAGAGACCTATAGACTCACACAGAGACCCATAGACTCACAGAGAGACCCATAGACTCACACAGAGACACAGAGAGACCCATAGACTCACACAGAGACCCACAGACTCACACAGAGACCCATAGACTCACACAGAGACCCACAGACTCACACAGAGACCCATAGACTCACACAGAGACCCACAGACTCACACAGAGACCCATAGACTCACAGAGAGACCCATAGACTCACACAGAGACCCACAGACTCACACAGAGACCCATAGACTCACACAGAGACCCACAGACTCACACAGAGACCCATAGACTCACGAGAGACCATAGACTNACACAGAGACCATAGACTCACAGAGAGACCCATAGACTCACACAGAGACCCACAGACTCACACAGACCCATAGACTCACAGAGACCCACAGACTCACACAGAGACCCACAGACTCACACAGAGACCCACAGACTCACACAGAGACCCATAGACTCACNCAGAGACCCACAGACTCACACAGAGACCCACAGACTCACACAGAGACCCACAGACTCACACAGAGACCCACAGACTCACACAGAGACCCATAGACTCACACAGAGACCCACAGACTCACACAGAGACCCACAGACTCACACAGAGACCCATAGACTCACACAGAGACCACAGACTCACACAGAGACCCACAGACTCACACAGAGACCCACAGACTCACACAGAGACCCACAGACTCACACAGAGACCCATAGACTCACACAGAGACCCACAGACTCACAGAGACCCATAGACTCACACAGAGACCCACAGACTCACACAGAGACCCACAGACTCACAGAGAGACCCACAGACTCACACAGAGACCCACAGACTCACACAGACCCATAGACTCACACAGAGACCCACAGACTCACACAGAGACCCATAGACTCACAGAGAGACCCATAGACTCACACAGAGATCCATAGACTCACACAGAGACCACAGACTCACACAGAGACCCATAGACTCACACAGAGACCCACAGACTCACACAGAGACCCATAGACTCACATACAGAGACACACAGACTCACACAGAGACCACAGACTCACAAGAGACCCATAGACTCAGAGAGACCCACAGACTCACAGAGACAAGACTCACACAGAGACCCACAGACTCACACAGAGACCCATAGACTCACAGAGAGACCCATAGACTCACACAGAGATCCATAGACTCACACAGAGACCCACAGACTCACACAGAGACCCACAGACTCACACAGAGACCCATAGACTCACACAGAGACACACAGATTCACACAGAGACCCACAGACTCACAAGAGACCCCAGACTCACACAGAGACCCACAGACTCACAGAGAGACCCACAGACTCACACAGAGACCCACAGACTCACACAGAGACCCATAGACTCACAGAGAGACCCATAGACTCACACAGAGACCCATAGACTCACACAGAGACCACAGACTCACACAGAGACCCACAGACTCACACACAGACCCACAGACTCACACAGAGACCCATAGACTCACAGAGAGACCCATAGACTCACACAGAGACCCACAGACTCACACAGAGACCCACAGACTCACACAGAGACCCACAGACTCACACAGAGACCCACAGACTCACACAGAGACCCATAGACTCACAGAGAGACCCATAGACTCACAGAGAGACCCATAGACTCACATAGAGACCCATAGACTCACAGAGAGACCCATAGACTCACATAGAGACCCATAGACTCACACAGAGACCCACAGACTCACACAGAGACCCACAGACTCGCACAGAGACCCATAGACTCACACAGAGACCACAGACTCACACAGAGACACACACACTCACACAGAGACCCACAGACTCACTCAGAGACCCATAGACTCACACAGAGACCCACAGACTCACACAGAGACCCACAGACTCACACAGAGACCCACAGACTCACACAGAGACCCACAGACTCACACAGAGACCCGTAGACTTACAACAGGCGGTGGAGATGTGGTGGTAGTATCGCGGTTAGCGTGCCGCGCTCCACTCAACGGCCACCAACACCGGTGACGATTATCTGAACCGGTCCCGGGCCTCCCCTAGGTCGACTCGGCCTCAAACGAGTTACCTGTGCTGTGTGTAGCCACTGGGGAGACAAAGGCGGCCGGGCGTGGTGCTGGCCACCCACCCCTCGTGTGCCACAACGCCGGTAGCCTTCATAGGTGCTGCTACTCTCTAGCAGCACTTGCCCCTACAGTCTGTTAGAGGCTACACGGGGGATCTTTGTCTGTATCTACCTCCATAGGTGCTGCTGCTACTCGCTACTAACAGCACTTGCCCCAGCAGCCTGTAGAGGCTACACGGGGATCTTTGTCTGTCTACCTTCACAGGTGCTGCTGCTACTCGCTACTAACAGCACTTGCCCCTTTAGTCTGTTAAGAGGCTACACGGGGGAGCTTTGTCTTTGTGTGAATGAGTGCGTGTGTCCCCGCGTCTCTCTCCCCCCCACCCACCGCACCCCCCAGGGAGCTGGTGTCCGTCGTTTCGGGCCGGGGCCCGGCCCGCAGCTGGTGCTGCTGCGGGAGACTCTCCCCGCCGGCCTCTACGCCGACCCCTACGAACTGTCGGGTCGGAGTTCGCGAGCCGCTTCCAGGCCGACTTCCTGTCCCGCGTGGACGTGGAGGCTCCGGCCTCGCGCTCCGCTCCGCTCCGGCTCCTGCTCTTCATCGCCGCCGGCGACGACGGTGACGACGAAGCCGGCACCACCGGGCACCCACCTGGACGGCCACCGTCTCGCTGCCCGTCCACCTGCGCTACCACGCGCCCGCACAGCCCGGGCGCCCGCCCCGCGCCCACGTGCGATCGACGGGCCCCTCGTCCTGCTGCCGTGCGACTCCCTGAGGCCCGCTCGCTCGTCCGCTCGTTCGCTCGCCCAGTCGTCCGCCCACTTGCTCACCCACTCGCTCGCTCGCTCACCCACCNGTTCAATCACCCACCAGCTCGCTCGCCCACCCACTCACTCACCCACCCACTCGCCCGCTCACCTGCTCGCTCACCCCACCAGCTCGCCCACCCACCCGCTCACCTCACCCGCTCACCTCACCCGCTCACCCACCCGTTCACCCACTCGCTCACACACCCCCTCACCATATCACCCACCCGCTCGCCCACCCGNCCACCCGCTCGTTCACACACCCGCTTACATCACCCACTCGCTCANCCACCCGCTCACCCACCCGCTCGCCCACCCACCCACCCGCTCACCCACCCGCCCACCACCACCCGCCCACCCGCCCANCCACCCGCCCACCCACCGCTCACACCCACCCACTCGCTCCCCACCCACCGCTCGCCCACCCGCTCGCTCCCCACCACCCGCTCACCCGCCCCCCACCCACCCGNCCACCCACCCACCCGCCCACCACCGCTCATCCACCGCTCACCCACCCGCTCACCTCACCCGCCACCACCCGCTCACCCACCGCTCACCCGCTCACCCACCCACCACTCGCTCCCCACCCGCTCACCCACCCGCTCATCCACCCGCTCACCCACCCGCTCACCCACCCACTCGCTCCCCACCCTCTCCCCCACTCGCCCCCAGCGGGGCGCCGTGCGAGGGGGCGTCTCCGCGTGACCACCGGCCTCCTGCTCCCACCAATCGAACGGTTTGCCGGTGGAGGNGNGCCGCCATCGTACGTGGTGGAGCACCGCTTAGTCACGACGATGACGTCATACAGCTTAGTCACGACGATGATGTCACACACACAGCTTAGTCACGCGATGACGTCAACACTTAGGCCGACGATGTGTCACACACACAGCTTATCACGGCGATGACGTCACCACACCGTCACGACGATGCTCATCATCTTAGTCACGAGATGACGTCACACACACAGCTTAGTCACGTAGTCACGATGATGACGTCACACACAAGCTTAGTCACGGCGATGACGTCATACATTTAGTCACGACGATGATGTCACACACACAGCTTAGTCACGNCGATGACGTCACACACACAGCTTAGTCACGTGACGTCACACACACAGCTTAGTCACGACGATGAGTCATACACTTAGTCACGACTGTGTCACACACAGCTTAGTCACGACGATGACGTCACACACACAGCTTAGTCACGATCGTCACACACACAGCTTAGTCACACGAGATTCATACAGCTTAGTCACGACGATGATGTCAACACACACGTGATACGATGATGACACACACAGCTTAGTAACAAGATATTCACAGCTTAGTGATGCGAGATGTCACACACACAGCTTAGTAACAGATGATGTCACAGCTTAGGACGACGATGATGTCACACATTAGTAACGACGATGACGTCACACACACCTTAGTGACGACGATCGCCACACCTTAGTACCGGATGAGTCACACACAGCTTAGTGAGACGATGTGTCNCACACAGCTTAGTGAGACGATACGTCACAGCTTAAGACGATGCGTCACCACGTTAGTTGACGGATGTCNCACACATATGACGTGAGTCTACGGGTCTCTGTGTGAGTCTGTGAGTCTCTGTGTGAGTCTATGGGTCTCTGTGTGAGTCTGTGGGTCTCGACGATGTGTGAGTCTGTGTCTCTGTGTGAGTCTGTGAGTCTCTGCGTGAGTCTATGGTCTCTGTGTGAGTCTGTGGGTCTCTGTGTGAGTCTGTGGGTCTCTGTGTGAGTCTGTGAGTCTCTGCGTGAGTCTATGGGTCTCTGTGTGAGTCTGTGGGTCTGTGTGAGTCTGTGGGTCTCTGTGAGTCTGTGGTCTCTGTGTGAGTCTGTGGTCTCTGCGTGAGTCTATGGGTCTCTGTGTGAGTCTGTGGGTCTCTGTGTGAGTCTACGGGTCTCTGAGTCTGTGGGTCTCTGTGTGAGTCTGTGGGTCTCTGTGTGAGTCTGTGGGTCTCTGTGTGAGTCTGTGGGTCTCTGTGAGTCTGTGAGTCTCTGTGTGAGTCTATGGTCTGTGTGGGTCTGTGGGTCTCTGTGAGTCTGTGGGTCTCTGTGTGTCTGTGAATTTGTGGGTCTCTGTGTGAGTCTGTGGGTCTCTGTGTGAGTCTATGGGTCTCTGTGTGAGTCTGTGGGTCTCTGTGAGTCTGTGGGTCTCTGCCTGAGTCTGTGAGTCTCTGTGTGTCTGTGAATTTGTGAGACCCTCTACGGGTCTCTGCGTGAGTCTGTGAGTCTCTGCGTGAGTCTGTGAGTCTCTGTGAGTCTGTGGGTCTCTGCGTGGGTCTCTGCGCGGGTCTGTGGTCTCTGTGTGAGTCTGTGAGGCTCTGCATGAGTCTGTGGGTCTCTGCGTGGGTCTGTGGGTCTCTGTGTGAGTCTGTGGGTCTCTGCGTGAGTCTGTGGGTCTCTGCGTGGGTCTACGGGTCTCTGCGAGAGTCGGTGATGACTGGGGATCTCTTCATAAGCCACTTTATCCCAGTGTGAGGCTGACGATCTCTGCCTCACTCCCCCGCCTCTCTGCGTGCTGCTGCCCCCTGCCCCTCTGCCCCTGCCCCCCTCTGTTGGCGAGCAGGGAGGGGGGGGGCAGCCCGCTGGCGCTCTCGTGCCCGTGGGCAGCCTGGACCACGAGCCGGCTGTGCTGGCCCTGACGCTGATCACCGCCCTGGGCTGTGCCTCTCTGCTGTGCAGCTGTGCCTCGTGCTGCTGCAGCTCTCTGCACGACACCACGAGGCCCTGCGTGGGTGTCCTGCATCACNGGGGATGGCGTGGGTCACCTGACGCTGTGGGTGACAAGGTGGGTCACCTGACGCTGTGGGTGACACGATGGGTCACCTGACACTGTGGGTGTCACGGTGGGTCACCTTGTGGGTGACACGGTGGGTCACCTGACATTGTGGCTGCACGGTGGGCACCTGACGCTGGGTGACGCCGTGGGTGAGCCTGGGTGACCTGTGCTGGTGATGCCGTGGGTGACTGCCATGCCGTGGGTGATGCCGTGGGTGACCTGATGCTGTGGGTGACACTGCGCCTGATGCTGTGGGTGGTCCNCGGGTGACCGGGTGACGCCGCGGGTCGCCTGACACTGTGGGTGAGACGGTGGGTCACCTGACGCTGTGTGGGTGATTGACCTGACGCCGTGGGTCGCCTGACGCCGCTGATGCTGCACGCCGTGGGTGACGCCTGACGCCGCTGCTGCCCTGACGCTGTGGGTGACACCTGACCTGACGCTGTGGGTGACACTTGACGCTGTGGGTGACGCTGTGGTCGCCTGACGCTGTGGGTGATGCCGCGTGACCTGACACCGTGGGTGACGCCGTGGTGATTGGCGCTGTGTGGGTGACGCTGTGGTGACGCCGTGGGTGATTGACGCTGGTGACGCCGTGGGTGTGCCGTGGGTGACACGTGGGTGATTGGCGCTGTGGGTGACGCCGTGGGTGATTGGCGCTGTGTGGGTGATGCTGCGGGTGACGCCGTGGGTGACACCGCGGGTGACGCCGTGGGTGATGCTGTGGGTGACGCCGCGTGACACCGTGGTGACGCCGTGGGTGATGCTGTGGGTGACGCCGTGGGTGACACCGTGGGTGATTGACGCTGTGGGTGACGCCGCGAGTCCCCTGACACTGGGCCAGGGGGACCGCCAGAACAACGCGGCCCACTGCGTGTGACACGCCAATTGTTGTCGTTGTTGTTGTCGTGATGGAGTCTGCCGCCCCCCACCCACGTGCCCAGGCAGTTGGTACGATCCAACTCTGGGGGGGGGGGGGTCAGTCGCCCCCCCCCCGTGCCCAGGCAGTTGGTACGATCCAACTCTGGGGGGGGGGGGTGTCAGTCGCCCCCCCCCGTGCCCAGGCAGTTGGTACGATCCAACTCTGGGGGGGGGGTCAGTCGCCCCCCCGTGCCCAGGCAGTTGGTACGATCCAACTCTNGGGGGGGGGGTCAGTCGCCCCCCCCCGTGCCCAGGCAGTTGGTACGATCCAACTCTGGGGGGGGGTCAGTCGCCCCCCCCCCCCCCCGTGCCCAGGCAGTTGGTACGATCCAACTCGGGGGGGGGGGGGTCAGTCGNCCCCCCCGCGTGCTGAGGCTCAGTTGGTACGATCCAAGTCTGGAAGGGTGGGGGGGGTCTAGTTGCCTCCCTCCACCCCTGTGTGCTGACCTCAGTTGGTACGATCCAACTCTGGGGGGGGGGGGAGTTGCCCCCCCCCCCCCCCCCCCCGAGTTGATTGGCTGTGACGCCGCCGGGTGGTGGAGGGCTCGCACAGCGCGCGAGTAACAAATTTTATTTTTTTTTTTTAAACAATCTCCGTTTACGCTTCTCAATTTCTTGGTACAAAAATTGTAAATTCACGAATAAATAAATAAGAAATGCTCGCGGATTAAAACACTTTTTCCCGGCAACTTTCCTTAATAGTTTCTACGCCGACTGCGTCCACAAAGACGAAGCTCCCCCGTGTAGCCTGCGACAGACTTGGGGCAAGTGCTGTGAGCAGCAGCAGCGGCGGTGGGTGGCCAGCGCCGCGTGCGGGTAGTTCGTTTTAAGGCCGAGTCAACCTAGGGGAGGCCCGCACCGCTCGGATAATTAGAATTCATCTTCACCCGCTGGTGTTGGTGGTCGCCTGGATCGTAGGGCAACTTAGCGCTAACCGCTCCCCCCATGATGTACACGCAGACACACGTAGACACACGTAGACACGCACACGCACGCAGACACACACACACAGACACACAGACACACACACAGACACATGCACACACACACACGCAGACACGCACGCAGACACGCAGACACATGCACACACACAGACACGCAGACACACACAGAAACACGCACACACACACACAGACACGCACACACACGCAGACACGCACACGCACGCAGACACACGCAGACACGCACGCAGACACATGCACGCACACGCACGCAGACACACACACACAGAAACACGCACACACACACACAGACACGCACACACACACAGACACGCACACAGACACACGCAGACACATGCACACACACAGACACGCAGACACACACACACAGAGACACGCACACAGACACACGCAGACACACAGACACGCAGACACGTGCACGCACGCAGACACGTAGAGACGCCCACACACACGCATAAATATAAACACTCCCATGAAAAACTCAATTAGAAACACGCAACGCATGCAAATACACAACCACTGAGTGGCAGTGATGTCACCACGGTGCTTGTGCCAGGCTAGGTGCACCTTTGAGGCAGGTCACGGACGGACGCAGGTGCCGTGGGTTGACTGCTGTGCCAGGCTAGGTGCAGGCTAACACGGGAAAGACTCAGCAGGTGCCAACTGCTGATAAAGGCTTGAAATGGGCGTAGCCCAAATGTCGGCAGCCAATGAAAATGTTGGTGGCGGGCAGCGACCGTGACGGCGGTGGGTTTCCCACCAATCGGAGCGCTGCCAAGTAGAAATTAACATGTTCCTGTAAGATCGTTCAGCGGCCTCCACAGCCTGGATAGTAAAGCTATTGTATTTCTTCATTTGAAGGCGGTATAGTACTGTAGTGCTAGAGCAAGTGCAGAATCGCTGAACCGGAATTGATCGCTTGACAGCGTTCAGCGCGGGGCCCTTGAAAGTGCAGGACTCACCCGTCGCTACATTTGCTACTTTTGCTTCTCGGATAATCCGGCACTGCTCGACAAATTCAAACAAACACACGCTTCGATAGCGATGCACAGCGCGGGCCCACACCAGAGCTACAGCCCAGAGGTCGCAACCGGGTACCCGATACCGGTACCCTACCCGATACCCGGTTACCCGTACCCAGCCGGGTACGGGTACCCGTTTGCGACCCTGGTGCGGCCGGGTACGGGTACGGGTAGGCCGTGAGTCACTGGTGAGTCACCGTTTGTCACTCATTTCGGGTAGGGTACNGGGTAGGGAACGGGTACCCGTACCCAGCCGGGTACGGTACCCATTTGCGACCCTGGTGTGGCCAGGTACGGGTACGGGTAAGGAATCAAAACCCGTTTGCGACCTCTGCTACAGCCTCTTCCTCCGTGGCTCAGTCTCGCCGCTTTTCGCCGGCAAGTCTACGCACGGCGCACGCTTCAAACTGTCCACTTCAGGCACCTGCGAACGCACGAAGGCACACGCGCACGCATTAGAAACACGCCAACAACGCGGCAAAAACAACACCAATGAGCAGGTAGGGGTGACGCGTGTGTGTGTACGCGCGTGTGCGAGTCTACGCGTGTGTACGTTGGTGTGTCTGCCAGTCGTCTCAGTCGACCCGTGGCACCTGCTGGTCTGCCCCGTGACCTGCCAGCGGGCGTTCGACACTTCACGTGGCCTCAAGGTGCACATTGCCTGGCACAAGCGTCGTGGTGACGTCACCGCCACTTAGTGGCAAATGGCGGTTGTTGGTGTGTGCATGTGTACGTGTGTGTCCGTGTGTGTCCGTGTGTGTCTGCGTGTGTCAGCGCGTGTACGTGCGTGTGTGTGTCAGCGCGTGTGTACCGCGTGTCGTGGTGCAACGTCAGGCAGCGCACGCAGCAGCAGCGCGCCCCGCCCGACACGCACGTGTACGTGTGTGTGTGTACGTGTGTGTGTACGTGTGTGTGTCAGCACGTGTGTACCTTGTGTCGTGGTGCACCGCTAGGCACCGCACACAGCAGCACCGCGCCCCGCACGACACGCACGTGTACGCCGCCGGGAAGCCGCACACGGCGCAGAAGCGGCGCGGGGCCTTGGAGAGGGTGGCACCCCCACCGTCACGTAGCTGGGGCCCCCTCGCTCGCCGCAGACAAGTTCTACAACGACAAGGGGGGGGGCCCCCGGTAGCCTCTCGACAGACCGTCGGGGTGGCCCCGGCTCCGTCTGCCCCGGTGGACGATGCCGGGGGCTCGTTTGAGGCTGGGTCGACCTAGGGGGAGGCCCAGGACCGGTTCGGAGAATCGTCACTGCTGGTGTCGGTGGCCGTGGGCGGGAATCGAAACTCACGCGTACACACGCACGTACACACGCGTACGCACGCACGTACACACGTACACACTAACACACACACGCACGTACACACACACCACACACACACGTACACACACACACACACACTACACACGCACTACACACGTACACACACATGNACACACACACACAACGACACACACGCACGTACACACGACGTACAGACACGCACACACACATGTACATATAACAACAACAACCGCCATTCGCCACTAAGTGGCGGTGACGTCACCATGACGCTTGTGCCAGGCCATGTGCACCTTGAGGCCACGTGAAGTGTCGAACGCCCGCTGGCAGGTGGTCACGGGGCAGACCCAGGTGCCACGGGTCGACTGACCGAGATGACCGGCTGATGCACCACCTGTGCCCCCTACTGTACCAACTTGCTGTGCTTTAGCCACCGGCGCTCCGCTCGTTGTTGTGAGCGTCGCTCCTCCGCCCTCCGTTGTTGTTGGAGGGCGACTGCCTCCAACTGCCCAGTAGCGTCCTTCACGAGCCTCCTCCACTGAGGCCGATCTTGACACCGCTGGTACCAGTCATCGGCAAGTCCACTCAGCTCCACGTCCTCCTGTACCACATCACTCCATCTCTTCTCTAGCCCGTGCCGCGCCCGTTTAGCCCCCTCGATCCGGCCGAACAAAAGCTGTTTAGGCATGCGCTGGCTGGCAAGTCACACGTACAACAACAACAACCGCCATTCGCCACTAAGTGGCGGTGACGTCACCACGATGCTTGTGCCAGGCCAAGTGCACCTTGAGGCCACGTGAAGTGTCGAAAGCCCGCTGGCAGGAGGTCACGGGGCAGACCCAGGTGCCACGGGTCGACTGACCGAGATGACCGAGATGACTGGCTGATGCACCACCTGTGCCCCCTACTGTGCCAACTTGCTGTGCTTTAGCCACCCGGCGCTCCGCTCGTTGTTGTGAGCGTCGCTCCTCCGCCCTCCGTTGTTGTTGGAGGGCGACTGCCTCCAACTGCCCAGTAGCGTCCTTCACGAGCCTCCTCCACTGAGGGCGATCTTGACACCGCTGGTACCAGTCATCGGCAAGTCCACTCAGCTCCACGTCCTCCTGTACCACATCACTCCATCTCTTCTCTAGCCGTGCCGCGCCCGTCTAGCCCCCTCGATCCGGCCGAACAAAAGCTGTTTAGGCATGCGGTGGCTGGGCATGCGGGCTACATGACCCAGCCAACGCAGCCTTGCCTGCCGGAGGAGCTCACTGATGGGACTTTGCCCAGATCTTTCAAGGATTTGTGAGCTCCTCACACAATCCAGCCTGGTTAAACCCAGGATGGATCGTAGGCAGGCCAGCCTAAATGTTTACAACCGGCGAAGATGCTCCACCAGGGGGTCCACGTCTCGCAAGCGTAGAGAAGGGAGGGAATGACCGTGGCCGAGAAGACCTGAAGCTTCGTGCGGAGCGACAGACCAGGTAGCTTCCACACAGCGTTACGCAACCGATGAAAAGATATTGCCGCTCGACTGATTCGGAGTGAGACCTCTGCTGATAGACTGGAGCCGGTCATAAGCACACTGCCCAGGTATGGGAAACTCTCCACAACTGCCCCATCACCAATTGGGAGTTGTGGGGTAGAGTGTCCGATGGTACAAAATACCCAGGCAGGTGCTTAGTTTTGGTGGGCTGATGGTAAGGCCCCACCTCTTAGTGGCACGCTCCAGTCTCAGCAGCAGCGTCTCCAACTCCTCTTTGAATGAGCAGCTATTACCAAATCATCGGCATACATAACATGGTTGACCAATAGGGAGCCATCCCTTGATCGCACCCGGGTGTCGATCAGCCTCCCATTATATCTGTACCAAATGGAAATTCCCCCGGTACAGCTATTGAAGGCTTCACGAACTACGCGGTCAAAATAGGTGTTAAATAATGTGGGAGCCAGAGGACATCCCTGTCGCACCCCAAGGTGTACAGGGAAAGGCTCCGACTCCCGGCCACGTAGTTTTACCCGGGCCCGCTCACCATCATGAAGGTCCTTAATGATCGTGAGCAGAGGGTCAGGGACTCCGAAAGCACGAAGAACAACCCAGAGCCCAGTCCTACTGATGGTATCATAGGCCTTGACCAGGTCAATAAAGCAGAGATGTAGGTCTTTTTGGAATTTCCTACACCTCTGCTGTAGCAGACGGACAGAAAATATGGCATCTGTGCAGGACCGCCCTTTCCTGAAACCGCATTGGGGCTCCGCAAGCCTCTCCTCAGCGTGCCTAGCAAGGCGATGTTGAATAATCCTTGCCAGGACCTTACCCGGCACACTGAGGAGTGAGATGCCCCTGTAGTTGTTACAGTGGTACGGTCCCCCTTCTTAAAGAGGGGGACCACCAGGGCATCCTTCCAGTCCTGCGGAACCCGTCCAGTGGTCCAGACTGTTGTTATGATGTCATATAGGGCAGTCTGTGCACAAACGCCACCCTCCCTCAGCATTTCGCTTGGGAGATCATCTCTGCCCGATGCCTTCCCTGGTCTCAGACTCCGGATCGCCCTCAGTACTTCCTCAACAGCTGGCACCTCAGCCAGCCACTCACAGGGGGTGACCTCTTCCAATATTTGAGGCACCGCAGCCTCAGCAGGGTATCACCACTTTGTGCCATGATGTTTTCCTGGCTGAGAGAATTTCCCTCCCCCAGGACCTCACAGAAATGCTCAGCAAATCTGCAAACCTGTTCCTGGGGGTCGGAGATTGGATCACCGTTTTTTCCTCTAATGATGGTAATAGGTGTGGCGCTGCAGGTTACTTTTTTGATGGAGTTAAATAGTGATTTGTGATCACGGGCCACTGAGGCAGACTCCATCTCCTCAGCAACCCGCGACCACCACCCATCCTTACAGCGCCTTACGGCTCTCCGAACTTCCGAGCGAAGGCTGCGGTAAACCTCCTCATTCTCTGACGTGGGATGCTGTAGGCGATGAGAGTGGGCCTGACGCTTTTTCTCAATTAACCTGAACACCTCCTCTGTCAGCCAGGGTTTCTGGGAGGTCTGGACCGCGTACCCAAAGCAGCCATTGCAGCTGCATGAGTCAGTCTTAAACCTCGCCCATTTCCCCTCGACATCAGGTGGAGTGGGGACGATGCCAACCCAGCTGCAAGCGATGATGAAATTCTCGCTTGCAACTTTCATCAGCTGAGACCAGGCCACTTTTGGTTGGAATGGGATCCTGGGTGTACACCCACCACCGGAGTGGAAGAAAGGCAGGCGCATCTTACAGATGACTAGTCGATGGTCAGAGGACAGATCAGCTCCACGGTAGGTCCTGGTGTAAAGGACATGGGTTCGCATCCGCTGGTCCGTCACTATGTAGTCCAGCAGATGTTCTTGCTTGGACCCGGCATGTATCCATGATGTTGTGTGGATGCGCCGATGCCGGAAGAGCGTGTTGGTAATTACAAGCCCATGGGCTGCGCAAAAATCTAGCAGCCTCCTACCGTTATTATTGAGCTGATCTGGCCCATGCCTTCCAATCACTCCAGACCAGGTACCAGCATCATGACCAACTCGGGCATTGAAGTCTCCCAACAAGATGACTCTGTCCGAGTGGCCACTTTAGCCAGCACCTGTGACAGGAGGTCATAGAAGAGTCTGACTCATCGGATTTGCCTGCATCCCTCCACGGATGTTCGTCTTCGGTGGGGCATAAGTAACCACGACCACCACTCCTCGCCTCTGGTTGATGGGAAGGCGAGCCCAAAGTATCCTGGGCTTGCAGCTTCCCACACCTCACCGCCACGCTCCCACGCCCCCTTCATTCTTTTGTTCAGAAGAAGAGCCACACCCTGTTGTTTGGCAGTCTCCTGCCCCGAGTAGAGGACTGTCCACCCCTCATGGTGGCAGGAGCCAGAACCGGTCCACCGGACCTCCTGAATGCCACAGAGATCCAGGCGGTACCGGTCCAGCTCCCGACAGAGGAGTGGCAGCCTCTCCTCCGCAGTGAGCGTTAAAACATTCCACGTGGCCATCCGCAATGGTTTTTTGTTGTTTCTGGAGGAGCCCCGAGGGTGAAAATTCAATCTCCTGGCTCCGCCAAATGGGGTTTGGCCAGGAGACGTCATAAAAGCCTGACCCCCGGGGCCTCCGGCACAAGCTTATTTGTTACAGGTTTATGTTTAATTCGTGGTTTAGTGGTGGTTAATTGAAGGTGGAGGGTTACCAGCCCTCGCACCCGTCCAGAGCCCCCGTTTAGCCACTGTGGTGGTCACAGACGCCATGAGGGAGAGGCCAATGGGCATTGGCCCTCCCCACAGCACTGCCCACGACAGTGTGCCCGTCCGGCACCGCGAGGAGGTAGGAGGTTGTTTTGCCGGACAAACGTACACACACAGACATACACACATGTACAAAGACACGTACACACACAGACGTACACGCATGTACAAAGACACACGTACACACACACACACACACATGTACAAAGACACACGTACACACACAGACATACACACATGTACAAAGACAAACGTACACACACACATACACACATGTACAAAGACACACGTACACACACAGACGTACACACATACAAAGACAAACGTACACACACAGACGTACACACATGTACAAAGACACACGTACACACACAGACATACACACATGTACAGACACACGTACACACACACACATACACACATGTACAAAGACACATGTACACACACAGACATACACACTACAAAGACACACACACACACAGACATACACACATGTACAAAGACACACGTACACACACACACGTACACACATGTACAAAGACACACGTACACACACAGACGTACACACATGTACAAAGACACACGTACACACACACACGTACACACATGTACAAAGACACATGTACACACACAGACATACACACATGTACACACACGTACACACACACACGTACACACATGTACAAAGACACACTGTACACACACACATACACACATGTACAAAGACACATGTACACACACAGACATACACACATGTACAAAGACACACGTACACACACAGACATACACACATGTACAAAGACACACGTACACACACACGTACACACATGTACAAAGACACACGTACACACACACACGTACACACATGTACAAAGACACACACACACACACACGTACACACATGTACAAAGACACACACACACACAGACATACACACATGTACAGACACACGTACACACACAGACATACACACGTACAAAGACACACGTACACACAGACATACACACATGTACAAAGACACACGTACACACACAGACATACACACANGTACAAACACACGTACACACACAGACATACACACATGTACAAAGACACACGTACACACACAGACATACACACATGTATAAAGACACACGTACACACACAGACATACACACATGTACAAAGACACACGTACACACACAGACATACACACATGTACAAGGACACACGTACACACACAGACATACACACATGTACAAAGACACACGTACACACACAGACATACACACGTACAAAGACACACGTACACACACAGACATACACACAGATGTACAAAGACACACGTACACACACAGACATACACACGTACAGACACACGTACACACACAGACATACACACGTACAAAGACACACGTACACACACAGACATACACACATGTACAAAGACACACGTACACACACAGACATACACACTGTACAAAGACACACGTACACACACAGACGTACACACATACAAAGACACACGTACACACACAGACATACACACATGTACNAAGACACACGTACACACACAGACATACACACACAGACATACACACATGTACAAACACACAGTACACACACAGACATACACACACAGACATACACACATGTACAAACACACGTACACACACAGACATACACACATGTACAAACACACGTACACACACAGACATACACACATGTACAAACACACACGTACACACACACACGTACACACATGTACAAAGACACACGTACACACACAGACATACACACATGTACAAAGACACACATACACACACACACGTACACACATGTACAAAGACACACGTACACACACACACGTACACACACACATGTACACACACACACGTACACACATGTACAAACACGCACGTACACACACAGACCCCGTACACGCGTGTCTCCAGCCCCGCTGAGGCTGACTGGACACGTGGATAAAGCACACCCACCCACTCGCACACCCACCCACTCGCACACCCACCCACTCGCACACCCACCCACTCGCACACCCACTCGCACACCCACCCACTACGCACACCCACCCACTCGCACACCCACTCGCACACCCACCCACTCGCACACCCACCCACTCGCACACCCACCCACTCGCATGCACCCACCCACTCGCACACCCACTCATCTACCCACTCACCCACCCACTCGCACACCCACTCGCACACCCACTCGCACACCCACCCACTCGCACACCCACCCACTCGCACACCCACTCATCTACTCACCCACCCACTCGCACCCCCACTCATCTACTCACCCACCCACTCGCACACCCACCCACTCGCACACCCACCCACTCGCACACCCACTCATCTACTCACCCACCCACTCGCACACCCACTCATCTACTCACCCACCCACTCGCACACCCACCCACTCGCACACCCACCACTCGCACACCCACCCACTCACCCACCCACCCACTCGCACACCCACCCACTCGCACACCCACCCACTCGCACACCCACCCACTCACCCACCCACTACGCACACCCACCCACTCGCACACTCACCCACTCGCACACCCACTCATCTACCCACCCACTCGCACACCCACTCGCACACCCACCCACTCGCACACCCACCCACTCGCACACCCACCCACTCACCCACCCACCCACTCGCACACCCACCCACTCGCACACCCACCCACTCGCACACCCACCCACTCACCCACCCACTCGCACACCCACCCACTCGCACACCACCCACTCGCACACCCACTCATCTACCCACTCACCCACCCACTCGCACACCCACCCACTCGCACACCCACCCACTCGCACACCCACTCGCACACCCACTCACCCACCCACTCGCCCACCCACTCACCCACCCACTCGCACACCCACTCATCTACCCACTCACCCACCCACTCGCACACCCACCCACTCGCACACCCACCCACTCGCACACCCACCCACTCACCCACCCACTCGCACACCCACCCACCCACTCGCACACCCACCCACTCGCACACCCACCCACTCACCCACCCACTCGCACACCCACCCACTCGCACACCCACCCACTCACCCACCCACTCACCCACCCACTCGCACACCCACTCACCCACCCACTCGCACACCCACCCACTCACCCACCACTCAGTCACCCACCCACTTGCACACCCACTCATCTACCTACCCACTCGCCCTCTCACCCATTGCACACCCACCACCCTCTCACCCACCTCTCACCCACTCACCCACTCACCCTCTCACCCACTCACCCACCACCTCCTCCTCCAGCACTGGAACACGGACTCACTTGAAGTGACCCTCTCACTTGCGCACCAAGCAACGAACACACGCACACACACACACAGCACATACAGCACACACACAGCATATAAAGCACACACACAGCATATAAAGCACACACACACGACACACCAACACATACGCCATATACAACACACCACACACTCACACACTCCACACACACCACACACACCACACAGTCACCGCACACACACCACACACACCACACCCACGGAGTCACCCTGCTCGTCCTGGAACTGGCAGCCGAGCGGCGGGCCCCGCCAGCAGCAGCAGCGAGTGAGGGTCCTCCTGGAATGTCCACTCCACGCGTCGACTGCGCGCCAGGCGCGCTNGCGCGCGCCGTCCAACGCNGCGCTGCCCGCCCTCCTGCAGACGCACTGACGTCACACGCACCCACTCACACGCACACGTACCACTCACCACACGCACTCGCACACGCACCCACTCACACGCACACGCACACGCACTCGCACACGCACCCACTCACACGTCACACANCACACGCACTCGCACACGCACCCACTCACACGTCACACGTCACACGCACCCANGTCACACGTCACACGTCACACGCACTGACTCACCGCACCCACTCACACGTCACACGTCACACGCACACGTCACCGCACACGCCACACGCACTGACGTCACACCACTGACCCTCCTCACACAATGAACTAGACCCCTCACACAATGAACAATAGACTCCTCTACACAATAGACTCTCTACACAATAGACTCTACACAATAGACTCTCACAATAGCCTCTACACAATAGACTCNACACAATAGACTCACACAATAGACTCATCNACACAATAGACTCTCTACACAATAGACTCATCATACACAATAGCCTCACTACACAATAGACTCCTCACACAATAGACTCCTCTACACATAGCCTCATCTACACAATAGACTCATCTACACAATAGCCTCATCACACAATAGACTCCTCTACACAATAGACTCCTCTACACAATAGCTCATCTACACAATAGACTCATCTACACAATAGCCTCATCTACACAATAGACTCTCTACACAATAGACTCATCTCAATAGCCTCATCTACACAATAGACTCCTCTACACAATAGACTCTCTACACAATAGACTCATCTACACAATAGCCTCATCTACACAATAGACTCTCTACACAATAGACTCATCTACACAATAGACTCCTCTACACAATAGACTCATCACACAATAGCCTCATCNACACNATAGACTCCTCACACAATGACTCTCTACACTACTCACTACACAATAGACTCTACACAATGACTCTACACAATAGACTCTACACAATAGCCTCTACACAATAGACTCTACACAATAGACTCTACACAATAGACTCTACACAATAGACTCTACACAATAGACTCTACACAATAGACTCTCTACACAATAGACTCTCTACACAATAGACTCCTCTACACAATAGACTCTCTACACAATATCCTCTACACAATAGACTCCTCTACACAATAGACTCCTCTACACAATAGACTCCTCTACACAATAGACTCTCTACACAATAGACTCCTCTACACAATAGACTCCTCTACACAATAGACTCCTCTACACAATAGACTCCTCTACACAATAGACTCCTACACAATGAACAATAGACTCCTCTACACAATGAACAATAGACTCCTCTACACAATGAACAATAGACTCCTCACACAATAGACTCCTCTACACAATGAACAATAGACTCCTCTACACAATAGACTCCTCTACACACTGAACAATAGACTCCTCTACACAATGAACAATAGACTCCTCTACACACTGAACAATAGACTCCTCTACACAATAGACTCCTCTACACAATGAACAATAGACTCCTCTACACAATAGACTCCTCTACACAATGAACAATAGACTCCTCTACACAATGAACATTAGACTCCTCTACACAATAGACTCCTCTACACAATGAACAATAGACTCCTCTACACAATGAACAATAGACTCCTCTACACAATGAACAATAGACTACTCTACACAATAGACTCCTCTACACAATAGACTCATCTACACAATGAACAATAGACTCCTCTACACAATGAACAATAGACTCCTCTACACAATGAACATTAGACTCCTCTACACAATAGACTCCTCTACACAATGAACAATAGACTCCTCTACACAATGAACAATAGACTCCTCTACACAATGAACAATAGACTCCTACACAATGAACAATAGACTCCTCTACACAATGAACAATATACTCCTCTACACAATGAACAATAGACTCCTACACACAATAGACTCCTACACAATGAACAATAGACTCCTACACAATGAACAATAGACTCCTCTACACAATGAACAATAGACTCCTACACAATGAACAATAGACTCCTCTACACAATGAACAATAGACTCCTCTACACAATGAACAATAGACTCCTCTACACAATAGACTCCTCTACACAATGAACAATAGACTCCTCTACACAATAGACTCCTCTACACAATGAACAATAGACTCCTCTACACAATAGACTCCTCTACACAATGAACAATAGACTCCTCTACACAATAGACTCCTCTACACAATAGACTCCTCTACACAATAGACTCCTCTACACAATGAACAATAGACTCCTCTACACAATAGACTCCTCTACACAATGAATAGACTCCTCTACACAATAGACTCCTCTACACAATAGACTCCTCTACACAATAGACTCCTCTACACAATGAACAATAGACTCCTCTACACAATAGACTCCTCTACACAATGAATAGACTCCTCTACACAATAGACTCCTCTACACAATGAACAATAGACTCCTCTACACAATAGACTCCTCTACACAATGAACAATAGACTCCTCTACACAACAGAGTCCAGTCTCCCCTCGTACCAGACTCGCGTTTCTTGTCCACCATCTTGCAGTGTTTACAAACGGCCCGCGTTTTTTTGCTTCCGTGGCGGAAGATGTCTTCCGGAAGAGGAAGATGTCTACCGGAAGAGGAAGATGTCCACTCGCCGAGGTCCCTCCGTCTTCCGGAAGATGTCTTCCGGAAGAGGAAGATGTCCACTCGCCTTGGTCTATTGGGGGCGGGGAGGTCGTTCCGTCTTCCGGAAGATGTCTACTCGCCTTGATCTATTTGGGACGGGTACGTCGCTCCGTCTTCCGGAAGAGGAAGATGTCTTCCGGAAGGGGAAGATGTCCACTCGCCTTGGTCTATTGGGTGCGGGGACGTCGCTCTGTCTTCCGGAAGAGGAAGATGTCTACCGGAAGAGGAAGATGTCCACTCGCCGAGGTCCCTCCGTCTTCCGGAAGATGTCTTCCGGAAGAGGAAGATGTCCACTCGCCTTGGTCTATTGGGGCGGGGAGGAAGATGTCTACTCGCCTTGATCTATTTGGGACGGGTACGTCGCTCCGTCTTCCGGAAGAGGAAGATGTCTTCCGGAAGGGGAAGATGTCCACTCGCCTTGGTCTATTGGGTGCGGGGACGTCGCTCCGTCTTCCGGAAGAGGAAGATGTCTTCCGGAAGATGTCTTCCGGAAGAGGAAGATGTCACCACCACCGACTGCGGCGTTTAGGTGGTGGCATCTTCCGGAAGACTCTCCCGTCCGTTTCTGTGGCCATCTTCCAAGATCGAGCCTCATCCGGAAGAGGAAGATGACGTCACACCGAAGTCTGCCGCTACCGGAAGACGGATTTGCGTTTTGGTGGCATCTTCCGGAAGATGTTGCCCGTCTCCCCTCGGCCACGCCCCTTCTGGATCTTACCAGAAGGTTCTCGGCCGCTCGTCACGTGTCCCTCAAGCCCCTCCCCCCCCTTTGGGCCCCCTGTCGACCCTGTATCGGTCACGTGCTCTCTCAATTTGCTAAAACCTTTGGCCACAAAGAAAACAATGACAGATACAACTCTGGCTTTCGTTTTGTCATTTACCCTCTAAGGCGTCTCTATCAAACGAAAAAAACCCGCAATGTTTTTATCGTGAACGCTTTCTGAATGACACCACGCACACACAATCACACACAACAACAACAACCGCCATTCGCCACTAAGTGGCGGTGACGTCACCACGATGCTTGTGCCAGGCCAGTGCACCTTGAGGCCACGTGAAGTGTCGAACGCCCGCTGGCAGGAGGTCACGGGGCAGACCCAGGTGCCACGGGTCGACTGACCGAGATGACCGAGATGACTGGCTGATGCACCACCCACACCACACACACACCACACACACCACCCACAACACACACACACCACACACAACACACACACCCCACACACACACCACACACCCACACAACACCACACACACACACACCACCACACACACACACACACACACANCACACACACCACAACACACACACACACACCACACACACACAACCACACACACCACACACACCACACACACACACANCACCACACACACACACACACCACACACACACACACANANCACACACACACACCACACACACACCACACACANCACACACACCACACCACACACACACANCACACACCCACACACACACACANCACACACCACCACACACACACAACACACACCACAACACACANCACACACACAACACACACACCCACACACACACACACAACACACACCACAACACACACCACAACACACACCACACACACACAACACACANACACCACAACACACAACACACACACACCACAACACACACACACACACCACACACACACACACACCACACACGACACACACGTGTTGTGTTCATGGGGCACTCACTATTGAGTTTTGGGGCCTTAAAATTAAACAAAAATCTCGGCTATACTAATAGGGGTTTCCCTTTTTTCTGGCAACAAAACTGACAACTTTTTGCAAGGCATCATGCTTACATTAACCACGATACTTGCAGTCAAATGCAAACNAAAAACAATACTCTGATAATTTATGCATTGTCTTTGAAACTGATTGGTCCAAACCAGAGACAGCTTTTTTGGAGCCTAGTCTCATATGGTGTTCGACCAGATGATGCCAAAAGGCGTTATCTGCATTTGACTGCAAGTATTTTGGTTAATGTAAGCATCATGCCTTGCAAAAGGTGTCAGTTTTGTTGCCAGAAAAAAAACCTGCAGTCTGTTAGAGGCTACACGGGGCACTTTTGTCTTTGGCGGATTTGCGCAAGCCGCCTGACGAAATGGATAATCATCAGTGCCCAGTTGGTGTCAGGAACCATACTTCCCCTTTTGTTGCACACTCTCCCGGACCCAGCCCCCCCCCCACCCCTCCTCCTCCAGCGTTGCCCCACACTCCGACGGCGTTCGAGTCCGCTGTCAGTCAATCCGAAAATCTAAGAAGCTCCTTGTCGACAGATGTCCAGCTAAAGGGGGTACCCAGGGTGACCAGCCCCTCCCACCCAGCCCCCCCTCCCACCCACCCTCCTCCCCACCCAGCCCCCCCTCCCCACCCAGCCCACCCTCCCCACCCAGCCCTACCCCTCCCCACCGCCTACCCCTCCCACCCCCACCCAGCCCCTCCCCCCCCACCCCCTCCCCACCCTCCCATCCAGCACCACCCTCCCACGCCCACCCAGCCCCTCCCCCAGCCCTCCTCACTCTCCCCACCCAGCCCTACCCACCCTTCCCTCCACACCCAGCCCTCCTCCCCACCCAGCCCCTCCCTCCCCACCCAGCCCTACCCTCCCTCCCACCCCCCACCCAGCCTCCCTCCCCACCCAGCCCCACCCTCCCTCCCACCCCCCACCCAGCCCCACCCACCCCTCCCCACCCACCCACCCACCCTCCCACCCACCTAGCCCCCACTCCCCCACCCACCCACCCCACCCTTCCCTCCCCACCCACCCTCCCCCTCACCCAGCCCTCCCCACTCTCCCCACCCAGCCCTCCCTCCCCACCAGCCCCTCCCTCCCCACCCAGCCCCTCCCTTCCCACCCACCCACCCCTCCCCCCAGCCCTTCCCGCACACGGACACAATAATCCCCTGTGGGCTGTGTAACAGGAGGTTCCTACCAGTAATGATGTTAGTCTGTCTCACAAACATCTCCAGGGGCTCCCGACAAGGCAGAGAGCAGTCGCTACACGGGGTGGTGGCTTCGGCAGAGGTGTGGACTCGAGTCATGTGACTTGGACTCGAGTCAGACTCGGTCATGAATTTGATGACCAGACTCGACTTGGACTTGCATAACNATGACTTTGACCTCTGACCTGGTGTGGACAGTCATGTGACTTGGACTCGAGTCAGACTCGAGTCATGAATTTGATACTTCAGACTCGACTTGCATTGCATAACAATGACTTTGTCCCACCTCTGAGGTGTGGACTGGAGTCATGTACTTGGATCGAGTAGACTCGAGTCATGAATTTGATGACTTCAGACTCGACTTGGACTTGCATAACAATACTTTGTCCACCTCTGAGGTGTGGACTCGAGTCATGTGACTTGGACTCGAGTCAGACTCGAGTCATGAATTTGATGACTTCAGACTCGACTTGGACTTGCATAACAATGACTTTGTCCCACCTCTGAGGTGTGGACTCGAGTCAGACTCGAGTCATGAATTTGATGACTTCAGACTCGACTTGGACTTGCATAACAATGACTTTGTCCCACCTCTGGTGTGGACTCGAGTCATGTGACTTGGACTCGAGTCAGACTCGAGTCATGAATTTGATGACTTCAGACTCGACTTGGACTTGCATAACAATGACTTTGTCCCACCTCTGAGGTGTGGACTCGAGTCATGTGACTTGGACTCGAGTCAGACTCGAGTCATGAATTTGATGACTTCAGACTCGACTTGCACTTGCATAACAATGACTTTGTCCCACCTCTGAGGTGTGGACTCGAGTCATGTGACTTGGACTCGAGTCAGACTCGAGTCATGAATTTGATGACTTCAGACTCGACTTGCACTTGCATAACAATGACTTTGTCCCACCTCTGCTTCGAGGACACAAACCCACAGGGGCGATTTGAACAGCCGAGATTTTTCATCATGGGACCTCCTTTGCCAGTACCAAAATATACTAATAGGGTTTTTCCCACTCTACACAATGAACAATAGACTCCTCTACACAATAGACTCCTCTACACCAATAGACTCCTCTACACAATAGACTCCTCTACAACAATGAACAATAGACTCCTCTACACAATAGACTCCTCTACAAATGAACAATAGACTCCTCTACACAATAGAACTCCTCACACAATGAACAATAGACTCCTCTACACAATAGACTCCTCACACAATGAACAATAGACTCCTCTACACAACAGAGTCCAGTCTCCCCTCGTACCAGACTCGCCGTTTCTTGTCCACCATCTTGCAGTGTTTACAAACGGCCCGCGTTTTTTTGCTTCCCGTGGCGGAAGATGTCTTCCGGAAGAGGAAGATGTCTACCGGAAGAGGAAGATGTCCACTCGCCGAGGTCCCTCCGTCTTCCGGAAGATGTCTTCCGGAAGAGGAAGATGTCCACTCGCCTTGGTCTATTGGGGGCGGGGGAGGTCCCGTCTTCCGGAAGATGTCTTCCGGAAGAGGAAGATGTCTACTCGCCTTGATCTATTTGGGACGGGTACGTCGCTCCGTCTTCCGGAAGAGGAAGATGTCTTCCGGAAGGGAAGATGTCCACTCGCCTTGTCTATTGGGTGCGGGGACGTCGCTCTGTCTTCCGGAAGAGGAAGATGTCTACCGGAAGAGGAAGATGTCCACTCGCCGAGGTCCCTCCGTCTTCCGGAAGATGTCTTCCGGAAGAGGAAGATGTCCACTCGCCTTGGTCTATTGGGGGCGGGGAGGAAGATGTCTACTCGCCTTGATCTATTTGGGACGGGTACGTCGCTCCGTCTTCCGGAAGAGGAAGATGTCTTCCGGAAGGGGAAGATGTCCACTCGCCTTGGTCTATTGGGTGCGGGGACGTCGCTCCGTCTTCCGGAAGAGGAAGATGTCTTCCGAAGATGTTCTTCCGGAAGAGGAAGATGTCACCACCACGACTGCGGCGTTTAGGTGGTGGCATCTTCCGGAAGACTCTACCGTCCGTTTCTGTGGCCATCTTCCAAGATCGAGCCTCATCCGGAAGAGGAAGATGACGTCACACCGAAGTCTGCCGCTACCGGAAGACGGATTTGCGTTTTGGTGGCATCTTCCGGAAGATGTTGCCCGTCTCCCTCGGCCACGCCCCCTTCTGGATCTTACCAGAAGGTTCTCGGCCGCTCGTCACGTGTCCCTCAAGCCCCTCCCCCCCCTTTGGGCCCCCTGTCGACCCTGTATCGGTCACGTGCTCTCTCAATTTGCTAAAACCTTTGGCCACAAAAAACAATGACAGATACAACTCTGGCTTTCGTTTTGTCATTTACCCTCTCGGCGTCTCTATCAAACGAAAAAAACCCGCAATGTTTTTATCGTGAACGCTTTCTGAATGACACCACGCACACACAATCACACACAACAACAACAACCGCCATTCGCCACTAAGTGGCGGTGACGTCATCACGACGCTTGTGCCAGGCCATGTGCACCTTGAGGCCACGTGAAGTGTCGAACGCCCGCTGGCAGGAGGTCACGGGGCAGACCCAGCAGGTGCCACGGGTCGACTGACCGAGATGACGAGATGACTGGCTGATGCAACCCCCACCACACACACACCACACACACCACCCACAACACACACACACCACCACAACACACACACCCCACACACACACCACACACCCCACAACAGACACCACACACACACACACACCACACACACACACAAACACACACACACACACACCACAACACAACCACAACACACCACAACACACACACACACACCACAACACACACACAACCACACCACCACACACACACACCACACACACACACAACACACACACAACACACACAACACACACACACACACAAACACCACACACACCCACACAACACCACACACACAAACACCACACACCACCACACACACCACCACACACACACAACACCACACACACACCACACACAACCACCACACACCACAACACAACAACACCACAACAACACACCACAACACACAACAACACACCACACACACACACAACACACAACCACACACACACAACACACACACAACACACACACTCCACAAACACACACACAACACACACACCACAACACACCCAAAACACCACCACAACAACAACACACACACCACACACACCACACACACACACCACACACAACACACACCACACACAAACACACACACCACACAACAACACCACACACACACACAACACACGTGTTGTGTTCATGGGGCACTCACTATTGAGTTTTGGGGCCTTAAAATTAAACAAAAATCTCGGCTATACTAATAGGGGTTTCCCCTTTTTTCTGGCAACAAAACTGACAACTTTTTGCAAGGCATCATGCTTACATTAACCACGATACTTGCAGTCAAATGCAAACAAAAAACAATACTCTGATAATTTATGCATTGTCTTTGAAACTGATTGGTCCAACCAGAGACAGCTTTTTTTGGAGCCTAGTCTCATATGGTGTTCGACCAGATGATGCCAAAAGGCGTTATCTGCATTTGACTGCAAGTATTTGGTTAATGTAAGCATCATGCCTTGCAAAAGGTGTCAGTTTTGTTGCCAGAAAAAAA